>LAPY01004276.1:25556-39224 GCA_000970635.1 Eragrostis tef
CTGGAGCGGCGGCGACGAGGGAGGCGGGGGCGAGGTGGGGACGGCGCCGTAGCGGGACCAGGAGGCGGTGGAGGAGGACATGGCGGGCGAGCCCTACGGCCGCGGCGGTGGCGCGGGATCGATCGGGCGGTGGTGGCTTGCGTAGCTGTGTTTGCGTTGGCCGCTTGGCCTGGCCTGGCCTCCGATCGGGTTGTGTGAAGCGGATCTGGGCAGAGGGGAAAGAAAAGGTTCGGATATTTTTAACTGCCCAATTGGCCACTTCGCGGGCTGATTAAATGCCCCCTTTTCGCGAATTTGTTGCAGCGTCGGCACGTCAAATTGCTCGAATAAACCCATAGTTAACAATTAACATGATGACATGAGTGCCACAACCTCCAACTCAAGTGCCAAGATCATTTCGCCGTATGTCCACGTGAGACTCGCGGATTGCGATGCAAGGCTAGTGGACGCGGAATCTCAGTGTCACACGAACTGCCATTTGGCACATCGTGATATTCAGATTTTTTTTTTTTTGGTTAGGAGTACATTCAGTTTGGGCATGCGTTTGTGCATTGCTTAGGATGCCTTTTGCTACCTTGGTTCTCGATTTTAAAATAAAAAAACTTCGACAATGTTTTATGAATTTATATCGATCTGAAAACCTTGGTTGCATACCTCCATTGCCATGACTGGTGAAGTAGAATTCATCTAAAGTTCAGTCTAACAGGGGCGGTCGATCCAAAGAGGCGTCGACACACAGTAGCAGCAGCTATCACTATACACCGTGCGGGCCGGCTCATGTTGGTTTGCTCCCGGACACGGAGAAGCAGCCACCCGGCGGCATGGACGCGCCCGCGTTGAACGGGGCGGTGCTTCTCCAAGCTGACACGCCCAACCTGTCGGAACGCTCGCCTCTGCAGATCAGCTGCGGAAACGACCAAGAGGTCCACCGCTCGCAGCTCCGACGGCAAAATGGGCAGGAAGGACATGGCACGTGCCGGATCGCCCAAACTGCCGGGAAAGGTAGAAAAAGGTGGGAGCAGATCCAAACGCGCCGAAAAACGCACGTCGTTGGGTAGGGAATGGGGATGATCGTTCTCGAGGCGGGTGAAAAGAGAGCGTGATTTATGGGCGACGGCAAAATGGGCAGGAAGGACATGGCACGTGCCGGATCGCCCAAACTGCCGGGAAAGGTAGAAAAAGGTGGGAGCAGATCCAAACGCGCCGAAAAACGCACGTCGTTGGGTAGGGAATGGGGATGATCGTTCTCGAGGCGGGTGAAATGAGAGCGTGATTTATGGGGCTCGCGGTCACGGGCCACCAGCGGGTGCCCCTCCCTCCATGGAAATGGAGGACCAGTCGTGTAGCACCGGTCTGTGTTGGACGTGATAAGCCATCGAGTCCCGGCGGTCAAAGGCCTGGATCGTAAATCAATCTAATAATCCGGAATCTCTTGGTGTCAAATTGTATTTCTGGTTCATTGGCTGGTTCCTGATTAAGACAACAAAATTAGATGTCTTAATAAAACAAGAGCCGTCGTAAGTTCAGTGCTAATCATTGAAAACAAAGTTCAATGCTGATGAAGATAGATTAGATTACAAAATTACAAGCACCGTTGGCAAAGGTGCTGTAAATGGTTCGAAAAAGAACCAGTCAGCGAACAGGGCGACTCGGAGTCTCGGATCACCAATACGAACGAACGACGACCAAGCCAAACAATTAACAAAGCAGAGGTCAACACGCATACTACCATTTTTTACCTGCCCTCACCGCTCAAGACGCTATGTCAACACGAATTTCAAGGCCGGTCAACCCCATGACCAAATGCTCAAAAAACTTCAAAAAAGAATGCTCTCATTCGTTGCCGATTGAGTGATCACGATTCACGATCCAATGGCCCAAGCTAATCCTTGAAGTGGGCTAGGCCTGAATTGGGCCCCCATAACATGTTATACTAGTACTGCTACTATTCAGAAACTAGATATCATCACTTTCCGATGTTTTTGTAAGCATTAGTCAACAAGTACAGTTCATTGACATGTTGATGTTATTTTGCAGATTTAATCAAAAGATGGACATACCAGTCAAAAAAAAAAAAGATGGCCATGTACCGTATACTGGTGAAAGGAGGTTGAGATTGATTAAATTATCGGCAAAATATTATCAGAATTGTGTGCCACAACGTCAAGCTGGAGTACTTGAACAGCTAGCTCCAGTGACACATACCCTCCACTGAACAAAACAATTGAAATTTCCTGTAACCACACGCTGTTGATCCATTCAGATACTGAGCTGGCAAAAATATAAATTCAACGTCAGTTCAGTCATCACCAAGTAGGTTGCTATATTCAAAACAATTTATTCATTTTGTTACTATCTTATCAGTGCTGGCCGCTTAATTGACAAGCTAAACAAATTAAAAAAACGAGAGGATATATTTGAGAATGAGGGATGCATGCTTTGACTTCTACATTTTTCTCAAAACTTATACTACTACACTTGTTTCAGAAAAAAAAAACGGGAAAGGCATCTTGGCCATCCATTGTTCCAACGGTTGTGATGACCAGCACCCTCGTTGACTTCCCATAATTTTATTCCAATCGTGCTCCACCTCTCACTCCACATTCACAATGGAATATCATACTCGCGAATTACTTCCTGCACAAGTGAAGGACCCAATGAGACTTCCTCGCATATGCTCTACCTGTATAAGATCACTGCAAGATCCAGCAAAGACTTTTTCTACGCCACCATTGCTGCAATCCTTGCAACCTTGTTGATTTCTTTCCGTTCATTTCCAAGTGCAGCTTGTTCGTTTGCTCCAATCTTCAACCTCTGCCACCAATTCTCTGGCCCTTGGTCAAATTCTTATCTTTGATCAAGTCCATTCACCTTTGATAATTCCATTCGCCGTCACGAATACCAGTTTGTTCCCTACCTACTAGCTAGAACTTTGATTCTTGGTGCAAGTTTCTTGGCCATGGAGGCGGCGGAGGAGGCCAACCGGGCGGCCGTGGAGAGCTGCAAGAAGCTCGTCGCCGTCCTCTCGCGGTCCGGCGACGCCTTCCAGCCCATGGCCGTCGCCGCGGAGGCCGACGACCCGTGGAGAGCTGCAAGAAGCTCGTCGCCGTCCTCTCGCGGTCCGGCGACGCCTTCCAGCCCATGGCCGTCGCCGCGGAGACCGACGACGCGGTCGCCCGGTTCGGCAAGGTCGTCGCCGTCCTCAGCGACAGGCTCGGCCATGCCAGAGCCAGGGTTGGCAAGAGGAGCGCGCCGCCCGTCGATGCAAGCTACCTCATGGACCGGCCATTGAAGGCGCCGTGCCAAACTCCAAGCATCGGCCACCTTGTCACCGCTCCAGCGCCGCCGCTGCCGGCGACGTCGACGACGCCGCAAAGCGTTGTGATGATGAGAAGCCAAGAAACAGAGGTGGCGCCGGCGGTGGCTGTGGTGACGCCTCGTGCCAACGTAATGACATTGGCGCCGGCCAAGTTTGATAGGAACATGTTCCTCGAGACGCCGCTGCTGGATTTGAACTCTTGCAGCGTTCTCTCCTCCAATGCCGTGGCGTTGCAGAAGAACAGCGCAAAAGTTGTCGCCGCTGTTCCCGCGGCGAGCAGCAGCAGCAGCAGGCGAAGGCGCAGAAGAGCTTCCTGTTCGACCAGACGCCGAGCGCCGAGCAGTTCCACATCGAGGTGCCGGTGCCGGCTGCGCGCGGCGGCGGCGGCGCCAAGGAGGTGATCAGCTTCAGCTTCGACAACAACTCGGTGTGCACCTCGTCGGCGGCGACGTCCTTCTTCAACTCCATCAACAGCCATCTCATCAGCATGTCCGACGCCGCGACCAGCTCCGCCGCCACGGGGAAGAAGGCGTGCGGGAAGAGAGGGGAGGACGGCGGGGTCAAGTGCCACTGCCCGAAGAAAAAGTTTGTGCCATTTGCATCACTTGTTTGATTACTGGCATGGAATTATCTTGCAGAAATGCCGTGATGTTGATGTTGTGTTTGTTTGCGATTTCTCTGTAGGAAGCCGAGAGACAAGAGGGTGGTGAGGGTGCCGGCGATCAGTGACAAGAACGCCGATATACCGGCAGATAACTACTCCTGGAGGAAGTACGGGCAGAAGCCGATCAAAGGCTCCCCTCATCCAAGGTATCTTCAACGACGAATTCAGACCATTGTTCTTATTGATGCCAGTTAAGCTGGCATGGCACATTCTTGATGCTACTAATACCTCTTATTGTCATAATTAGTTTCAATTGCAAATCCATTTTGGTTTGCTCCAAAATCTCATGAATACTCTAGTTGACAAGGACCCACTGTTGCGATGGAATGAACAGTCCAGGAAACTTTGTGTTTGCATTTCTGAATGAGTACACATAATTGCAACTGAAACTGTTGTGCTGTGTGCAGGGGATACTACAGGTGCAGCAGCATGAAGGACTGCCCGGCGAGGAAGCACGTCGAGCGGTGCCGCAGCGACCCGACGATGCTGATCGTCACCTACGAGAACGACCACAACCACGCGCAGCCGCTGGACCCGGCGGTGCTCGCCGCCAACGCCGAAACCTGCGTCTGAATCTGCAGGACGGCTGCCCAGTCCTACTCGGGCAGAGCTCTTGCACACCATGGACAATCCATTTGGCTTGCACTGCCACTAAGATCATCCTCAGAGCTCTCGTTCAACTCCATCTGGTCAAGCATGCACTGCAGGATCAGGAACATTCTCGTAGCATCTTCTTTGGTTGTTCAGTCTGACAGGAATGAGGAGAAAGCTAAACTGTAACTTGAGTAGAAGTATTTTTTTCAAGATGTATAGTAAGAACTTGATTTGATTTCAGATTTGTCCTCATTTTTTTTTGTTGAGTGTTTTGTTCAGCTGTTGATTGGGGTGAGGGAGACCTCTAGTTTGTGCATGCCAAAGACTAGGTTGAGTTGCTTTACACTTTCTTTCTATGTAGCTGCTAATTGGTTTGAACTTGTGATAGTTTATAGCGCAAATTTCACATGTTATCAGCTTTGTTTCTTTCCGCACATACCTAACTAATTTTTCTTGCTATCTACTGTGGATTTGAAGCACGAGTGAGTGATGAACACATCAGCTCCTGAATCGTTTGTCTTCTAGATGCTAACACTGATTAGATGCCCCACTTATTCCCCATCTTTTCTGAGCCACCAGCGTGCGGTTAAGCGCATTCCATGGGCCCTAATTGGCACAACCAACAGCTCGATTACCTGCTGGAAGCATTGACCAAATTAAAAAAAAAAACACTCATGGCGTTCTCGCAGAGCGAAACACAGTTAACCCACTGTCAGCTGCTAAAAATCTCGGCTCTGGCCTGAAGAGATCCACATGCGTGCGTGAAGGAAAAATGATCAGCAGGATCGTTAGGGCATTAAATGCGCCTCCACGAAGGGCGCCGATGATTAGCAGCGCTAAGCATGTGCGTTCCCCCGTGCTATGGATCTTACTGACACTAGCCATGATCATGTTCAGATGAAATCGAGCTGTACAACAATTATTTTGGCAGTTGTTTGATGAGCTTATTCATCACTTGCAGGACTTATCGCAAATCTTAGGTAGGTTTGATCCAGATGAATCGTTAATGAAAATGATAAATGAAGGATAGAGAGCTAATATGATGTGTAACACAGCCTGTTCTTCGGCTTATCTGCAACTTGTTCTTCCTACAGACATTTCTTAGGATTTTGTGGCATGGTATTGCTGTTGTATGTACGACTTTTCAGTGCAACAGGATGGTTTTTTACTCACAATTTGGTTACTTCAGTAGTTCAATTAGTGACAGAAAGCACTGTTGTGATTTGGTTTTATTCTTATTAGTGGCCAACAATGCCAGCTGCACGGCAAAATCAAGATCTGAATGATAAATACATTTTGTGAAGAATGCGAGAAAACTAATCAGCCCCATCTTACTGTGGATTGAAAAAGGCAGCGGTCCACACGGCTGGCTAGGGAAGCAAGTATTTTTTAATTAGTCCACCCAGTAGGGTTTGACAAGGGCGCAAGCAAATGAACGAGAATTTGACCGCTGATTTGTCCTTCCATAATACAAATCAAATAAGAAACACAGAGCTGCTAGCGCATAGCAGTGCAATGGTAGTGAATGAACATAATCAGCTGTAAAGAGAAAAATGATCAAGGCCTGCATAATCTTCCTTTTTCTTATGAAATGCTACAGCTACCTGCTGATGCAACAACCTAATCGGTAAGGTTTCCAAATCATTTGATTTTTGACGTTACAGAGTGGGCATGCAGCAGCGCACGGAATTTTAAATTTTATAGACGACGTAATTACCTCACTGTGATAGCCTTTTCTACAAGTAATTGCTCGGGAAAGACATTGTTTTTTGAAAGAAATTGTGAAGTTGGAAGGAGAAAGCAAAAAGGGCAACTTCGAGGACGCAAACTAATCTAAAACTAGTGTTATAGGCTTATAGCAGTATCTGGTATGAGCGAAAACAAAAGCACAATTGCTGCAGTGCAACGCGCATGCATTCACAAATAAACACCATAGCGGGTACTGCCCCTGTGGCCCTGTACCCCATAGCCATCCGGATGCGTTAAGGAACGCAACTTCGCGCTCAAGCACAACTGTGCGTCCAACAACGACACGCACAATAAACTTGAATACCAAGCGCATATACAACTCCATAAACCGTGATCAGTACTCACAGCATTCAACACAAAATATGCTTCCACCCAATTGAATCAAGACAACATTCAAACGAAGGGTTCAGTTTTGCATCAAACACCGAACCCACAGGATCATCATTTCATAACCAGACGAGGCAGTGAGCAACACAGCAATCAATTCCAGGCAAACAAGCAGCAAATAAATGGAGATCAAAAATGTCAAAATAGCATCATAGTTAAAGGGTGGCGAGAACACTGAGTACATAGTAGGTATGCTGAGTTCAATGTAACATCTCAAACTACATATCGAAAACTGAACTCTGGAAGAGAACAAAACCCCATATTGGAGCTCACTTGAGCGGAATGAACCGGGAAGAGTGGGTGGCACCAATACCGGGCCTACCGTGCTTGACTGGCTTGTAAGAGAGGGAGAACTCTGCAAGGTAGTGGCCAATCATCTCAGGCTTGATCTCAACAGAGTTGAAGGTCTTGCCATTGTAAACACCGATGATGCTTCCAATCATCTCAGGCACAATGATCATGTTGCGGAGGTGGGTCCTCACCGGCTCCGGCTTCTCACCAGCAGGCGCATCCTTTTTCTGTTAAAACGGAACAAACAAGGAAAAATATCAGTAAAGGATAAAATGTCAAATACATAATGGGGATTGGATGAACTGATTCAACAAAGCTAATAACAAAAGAGCATAAATGGTTATCAATCGCCACCCTAACGTGAGGAAGTAGTGCAACTATGAGCAAAAAAAAAGTAAAACCGGTCCTTAAGCATCATACACAATAAACAACTAACAGTAAAACAATCAATAGGAATGTTAAAGTACTACGCACTATGGATTGACACAAGTTTTCTTGATAATTCTTGACCTGAGATTGCCGTGTCAAGGAATATAGGAATAAAAGATACAGGTCTAGGATACAATTTCTGTGTCAAAGGAGTAAAGGAATAAATGATTCAGGTATAGTGGAGTGAGGAAGAAAAAAAACAGCTACAGTAAAACTCGATTTTAATGCAATAGGTCATCAAACCTAACTTAGACCAAGCTAGTAATTTTTAGAACCAAAGACAACACACAGCACGGTATATCACAAGGATACTGCAGACAAACTGGGATTTGAGACACGAATTTAACTTGTAGACAAACATATTTTTTATAATGACAATAATGTTCAAGAAAAATACTCAACAGAGGAACTGAGGTGATGAAAGTTGTGAGAATGGGAGCTCAAGTTTTAAGGATAAATAGTTCCTAATGAATTTGCAAATCTTTGAATGGTATCTCAATGTAAGCAGCTATTCCAGACAACCAGATATACCTTTTTAAAAAAGCGAGCTATAATGTAAATAGACCTAACAGCCTGACTAACAAATGGAAAGAGTGCTTAAAATGCACTGTTAACAGTTCTCAATGCATTTGACATTCAATGGCAGAAGTAAAAACAAATACAGGAGAATCAACATCACCAGTAGGTATCCAACATCAACCGGACATGTAGCTATGCATTTAGCCTACTCGATAAACTAACATTTAGGTAGTACTATATAACTCAAAGAGCAGTATATGCGCCCAAAAAGTTACTCTTTGCAAAGCCACTCGTGTAGATTACCCTAAATGTCTTTTATTAGCACAACACATTTGTATTAAGCAAATGGCTTACCCCCCATAGCCATCCGGATGCGTTAAGGAACGCAACTTCGCGCTCAAGCACAACTGTGCGTCCAACAACGACACGCACAATAAACTTGAATACCAAGCGCATATACAACTCCATAAACCGTGATCAGTACTCACAGCATTCAACACAAAATATGCTTCCACCCAATTGAATCAAGACAACATTCAAACGAAGGGTTCAGTTTTGCATCAAACACCGAACCCACAGGATCATCATTTCATAACCAGACGAGGCAGTGAGCAACACAGCAATCAATTCCAGGCAAACAAGCAGCAAATAAATGGAGATCAAAAATGTCAAAATAGCATCATAGTTAAAGGGTGGCGAGAACACTGAGTACATAGTAGGTATGCTGAGTTCAATGTAACATCTCAAACTACATATCGAAAACTGAACTCTGGAAGAGAACAAAACCCCATATTGGAGCTCACTTGAGCGGAATGAACCGGGAAGAGTGGGTGGCACCAATACCGGGCCTACCGTGCTTGACTGGCTTGTAAGAGAGGGAGAACTCTGCAAGGTAGTGGCCAATCATCTCAGGCTTGATCTCAACAGAGTTGAAGGTCTTGCCATTGTAAACACCAATGATGCTTCCAATCATCTCAGGCACAATGATCATGTTGCGGAGGTGGGTCCTCACCGGCTCCGGCTTCTCACCAGCAGGCGCATCCTTTTTCTGTTAAAACGGAACAAACAAGGAAAAATATCAGTAAAGGATAAAATGTCAAATACATAATGGGGATTGGATGAACTGATTCAACAAAGCTAATAACAAAAGAGCATAAATGGTTATCAATCGCCACCCTAACGTGAGGAAGTAGTGCAACTATGAGCAAAAAAAAAGTAAAACCGGTCCTTAAGCATCATACACAATAAACAACTAACAGTAAAACAATCAATAGGAATGTTAAAGTACTACGCACTATGGATTGACACAAGTTTTCTTGATAATTCTTGACCTGAGATTGCCGTGTCAAGGAATATAGGAATAAAAGATACAGGTCTAGGATACAATTTCTGTGTCAAAGGAGTAAAGGAATAAATGATTCAGGTATAGTGGAGTGAGGAAGAAAAAAAACAGCTACAGTAAAACTCGATTTTAATGCAATAGGTCATCAAACCTAACTTAGACCAAGCTAGTAATTTTTAGAACCAAAGACAACACACAGCACGGTATATCACAAGGATACTGCAGACAAACTGGGATTTGAGACACGAATTTAACTTGTAGACAAACATATTTTTTATAATGACAATAATGTTCAAGAAAAATACTCAACAGAGGAACTGAGGTGATGAAAGTTGTGAGAATGGGAGCTCAAGTTTTAAGGATAAATAGTTCCTAATGAATTTGCAAATCTTTGAATGGTATCTCAATGTAAGCAGCTATTCCAGACAACCAGATATACCTTTTTAAAAAAGCGAGCTATAATGTAAATAGACCTAACAGCCTGACTAACAAATGGAAAGAGTGCTTAAAATGCACTGTTAACAGTTCTCAATGCATTTGACATTCAATGGCAGAAGTAAAAACAAATACAGGAGAATCAACATCACCAGTAGGTATCCATGAAAACATCAACCGGACATAGAGGTACTATATAAATCAGTAGCTATGCATGTAGCCTACTCGATACACTAACATTTAGGTACTATATAAATCAAACTAAATCACAAAGTTACTGTTTGCTTCGTTAAGCAAAGAGCAGTATGCGCCCACAAGTTACTGTTTACAAAGTCGCTAATGTAGATTAGCCTAAATGTCTTTTATTATCACAACACACTTGTATTATGCAAATGGCTTACTCAATTGCCAAGTAGGTGTACTAGCGTGTAGTCAAGTGATATAAGGGCAGTCTATATCGATTATACAATCTAAATATATCAACTCCATCAAACAGGCGAGCAGAGGACCAAAGCAGATCTAAACAAGCTCCGAAATGAAGAGTACACAATAAACCTCAGCGCAAAAAAAAAAATCAGACACCCACCGCCTTGCGCAGCTTCTTGATGAGAGCCATGGGCTTCCTCTTCAGACCCCTCTGGAACCTGCACAAAGCCAGCGCCACAACACATCGTCATACATCAGATCAGGCCATACCCAAAATCCAAAAGAGACAGCACTAACAGATTTGGTTACCTCCGGCGCGCACGCGCGGGGAAGAGCTGGACGAGGTCGTCAGTGGACATGTCGAGGAGCGCGTCGAGGTCCACGCCGCGGTAGCTGTACTTACGGAACGTCCTCTTCTTTGGCGCTCCCGCGGCCGCCACCTCCGTGTCGACATCCACGTCCGCCTGCGACAGAAACAAGCGCAACCCATCAGAAGCGAGGCGCAGGGTGATCCAGATTCTAGGGTTTCCGGTGAGACCCTCACCATGGCTGAGGAGGTGAGCCCGAGCACGAGACGAGGCGCTGGAGATGGGAGCGGAGGCGGAGGATGAGCGGCGGCGGCGGGGAGGGGTTGGGGGGGTTGTTTGTGGGGGGGTTTTTTATGGTCGCGCCGCGGTAGCTGTACTTACGGAACGTCCTCTTCTTCGGCGCTCCCGCGGCCGCCACCTCCGTGTCGACATCCACGTCCGCCTGCGACAGAAACAAGCGCAACCCATCAGAAGCGAGGCGCAGGGTGATCCAGATTCTAGGGTTTCCGGTGAGACCCTCACCATGGCTGAGGAGGTGAGCCCGAGCACGAGACGAGGCGCTGGAGATGGGAGCGGAGGCGGAGGATGAGCGGCGGCGGCGGGTAGGGTTTGGAGGGATTGTTCGTGGTAGGATTATATAGTGTCGGGGATGCAACGTGGTGCTTTTGCTGGGCTGAAAGCGGGCCTGTATGGGCCCGTAATAGCTTTTCGGAGGCCTTTCGTCACTGTTGCACCATGGGCCGGTAGGATTGTTTGGTCACCTTATTCGTGTAGTGTGGCGTGTTCCTCGGAGCTCCACGCCAATATCCATGCATTATTTGGACTCCGTGCAAAAATAAAGTTGTCCAAACAGTTGCTTTCAAAAATTTATTACGCAATAAAACAAACAATGCGACTCACCTAAAACCCAAGATCTATCCACAAATCCAGAGCGGGAGCTCAGCCAAACATGCAATATATGACCCCCTATGCAGGTTTTGTTGTTAAGATTGCTCATCGACAGAAGCTTGATTTGGCTGGACGAATGATGTACAGAAATTAATATACATTCTCAAGGAAAAAACAGTGATGTTTTAGGTAGAGCGCATCGACAGAGCTGTTTTTTCCTTGATAGAGCTCTGAATCTAAAACATTTGATAGAGCTCTGAATCTTTTTCCTCCCCCTGTTCCAGCTCCTCTCTTTCATGGAGTACTGCTCCTACTGTTTTAGATGTTTTTTTCTGCTCCTCCTTTCTAGTACAAAAACTGCTCTTACTAAATAGGGGGCAGTAGGAGGAGCATGTGTCCTTAGGTAGATCAGCGTAGAGCTCCTCGAAGAGCAGGAGCTGTTCTAAACATACATACCCGCAAATGGGTAACACTAGCAATGACATTAGCTGTTGGTAACAGATGTTTTTGGGAGAAGTGGAAGAGATCAGATACGAGATGGAAACAGTGATGAGTATCATCACCTATTCACAAAAGGCCATATGGCCGGGTGGCTTGCCATCGTCTGTACCGTTGTATGCATTGACATGAACCGGCAATATGCGTTGTGTGTGTGTTTTTAGACATGCATGTTTGTATATCATATCGAGATATATAGAATCTAATTTGGACATACAATAGTGCGGTGACCGACTTTGGGTACGTGATGGACTGACAGCTATAGCAATCCATCCACTGATCTGAACAGAGTTCGGAGCTGTGTGTATATAAGCTCCAACGGAAACGAGGTAGCCATCAGGTTCCCACGCAATCATGTTACTTGTTACACGCTGCATGCTTGGCATTTGGGATTTTTTTTTCTTCTATTTAAAGGGCACTTGTGATATGAACTAAACTTAGGTAGCACATGACCTGCGCAATGTAGGCACTGGCGAAGCCAAGTGAGCCCAGCCTGGTGCACGGGCACCATGGTGCAAACTGAATTTCAGTTAAAATCATCTATTTTTTACCTTATGTGCACAACGCTTGATCAAAAATGTGCACCACTATGCCGCTGCGGAGGCCTGACAAGCTAGGTGTGCACCCGGGTGTCGAGAGCTCTAGCTTCGCCACTGAATGTAGGGGCAAAATCATGCCCTAACAACGAATTTCGACACGGGAGCTGAATGTGATGAGGGAAACTCTCGACGAGACCATGTTAGTTGTAGTCTTCAAATGAAGGTTAAAATCAAATTTTGGAGTCCAACCTATAAGGCGGTTTGGGATATGCTGACAAGGAAATGGATTTTCGTTAAGGAAAATAAACAGTCGTGTGATTGGACCTTGCAATGTTTCCTAGACACCTATAAGAAGCTCTCGAGTACCAACAACACTACAGCTATCAGAAGTCTTACAGAGGAAATCAAAAAGCTCACACAAACCTTTAAGAACAAGAGGAAGAAAAAGAAGGTACTCAGTAACAAGCTCAACCCCATATAAATAGAAACATGAGAAAGAAATTATTTGGTGAAGTTGTCTAGTCTTTTTAAGCTCATGCGTTGTTACACTATAGATGTCAAAGCTTCGTATGCGGGTGTTCCTCATCAGTTGCTAATGTCTTTTGTTTTCTTTTTATGGACTTGGTGATGTCTTTAGTCCGGGCCTAGCTCTAATGTTGGGTTAGATTTTGTTGTAACTCTTTCTTTTTCCTTAATGAGTGACAGCGCTCTTACCTATTTCGAAAAAAGAAAACACTCTCGGCAAGGCAGTCGCGAGCCAAACACATATGAGCGCATTCATCATCTTTGCTGCCTAGATAGCTGTCACCTATGTCTGAGCGAAACACCATATGTTTCCATTTACAATGATGCAACGCGGTTTTTTTTGGGGCGTCCTCGGGTACGGCTCCTTCCTAGTACTATGGACGTTGTTCTAGTTTTGTCTCACGGGGGATTTTTTAATGTTACGATCGTGGCTGGCAAGCACTGTCTCAGGGCCGTCGCAAAACTTGATTTCCTTAGCCGGATAGAGGGCGCGTTCGGTGTTTTAGAAAGGCAAATTTAGAGAGTTCTAAAAAAAATCTTGTCTTAAACAAAGTTTAATTACAAAACTAACTGCAGAACCTTTAGTCTAAATCGCGAGACGAATCTAATGAGAATAGTTAAGTCATGATTAGACGATGGTTACTGTAGCATTACTGTAGCAAAACATAGATTAATTAGGCTCATTAAATTCGTCTCGCAAAGATGTACCTATCTGTAAAAGAGTTTTGTCATTAGACTTTATTTAGTACTATTAA
>LAPY01004277.1:14826-27602 GCA_000970635.1 Eragrostis tef
GCATGCCATTGGTGGCCGAGGGCGACGACCTGGTGCTGGTGCAGCTGCTGCGCGGCGAGGACACGCAGACCCGGATCCCCGTGGCCGTGCAGCAGGAGATCGTCTCCCTCCTCCGCTGCTTCCCCGGGCGCGACGTGCGGCACGTGTACCGGGAGGGCAACCAGGTGGCGCACACGCTCTGCCGCCAGGCCTACTTGCACCCCGGCGTGTGGGCCGGCGCGCTGGTGCCGTCCGTCGTCTGGGCCAAGGCCGAAGACGACCGCCGTGGCGTCGCGCACGAGCGCGCCGTCGTCCGGGCGGCGTGAGACGACGACGTCGTCCACGAAGCCCTGAAGCGAATCTGAAGAGATCGAAGACGTGCAAGGCGAAGCGAGAAGAGGACGCAGGGGGGTGCAACCTCGACGGCGTGGGATTGTGAGACTAGCAGCCGGAACGCGACGTGATCCAACAAGTCCTGGTTCCTGAAGCGAACCGGCCGGAAGAGACCACGGAAAGGGCCGTGCAACGACAAGGGTCAAGGGAAGGAAGGCGAAGCCAGGCAGGAGCAGCAACAAGGGCGGCGTGCGACGACGGCAGCCAAGAATTCCGAGGGTCCGACGCTCGAGCCAAGAACGTGCTCTCTTCATCTTTAATTTTCGTGTGTAGAGAAATTGCTTCGTTCCATTATCATCGAAAATTTGTCCGGGTACTTAACGTTGTTGATGTACTCGTGGAATTGCAATATACTAGTTCTTGAAACAGAGTATCACGAAAATTTGTCCGGGTACTTAACGTTGCTGGTGCCCTCCGTCGTCTGTGACCATGAACTTGATTGCCAATAACGCGCTATCGCGCACAAATGACAGTGGCACTGCTGAGGCGCATTGGGTACACATACATCCTGCGCTGTTGACCAGTCTTACTAACGAACGCCGCTCATATTCTCTACGGCAGCATCGGACGCCCGCGGAACCAGAGCGGCGGGCGGGGGCAGCGTGGTGGCGAACAATGGCGGCGGAGGCAGTCAATGGCACCTAATTAAGCTGCCAATTGCCATCCTGAATCCGAATGTCTGAATCCGAGTTCAGACTCCCAATTAAGCTGCCAATTGCCATCCTGAATTCAGAGAAGACTTCTACATCATGATGTACGGCCAAGGCGTGACGTAAAGCAGTTGACCCCAGTCATCACTTCACACTTTGGACTTGGGGCGCCTACATCATCTACATGTATCTCGTGTTGATCTGTGGCTTGAAGATAAATCGTAGCGAATGATCGTGGACTCTCATTGTGTCGTGAATAGCAGAGATAGGCCCAAAACATCTCATGCTGTGGATCCCTCTAAACAAGTTTGACAAGATTTGATTTGAAAAAGGATGTTAACAAAAAGATGTTTTGATATTGTTGGTCCCACTCTGCTCGCAATGCGAGTTGTAATTGTACTAAACTTTTAATCAGTTCAATGAGAAAAAATTCAGGTGGGCAGCATTTGCGTATCAAACCATTCTTTTTTCCCCCTTTCTTTTTTTTTTCCTCCACTTTTTGCTACTCATGTATGGGAATGAAGCCACTCTGCCGGTACTGGCCAGTGATCAGAGAGTACAAACGCTAGCGCTCATGAAAAACACGTATATCACCTCTAAAATTTTTGCTTCTATTCTACGTAGCTGACGGAGTTTTAATTCACAATTCACTGGTTGGGTTTTTGATGAGTTCGTCCAAAATCTGCACGGGCAATTTCACAAAAGAAGAAGAAGAAGAAGAGGAGGAGGAGGAGGAGGAGGAAATAAAGAGTCTGTATGGGTGGCCCAAATTCCACTTGTCAAAGGACCATAGCCTGGTCGCCGCACGGCACACACCCAAGTGTCGTAGCGGGCACGAACACGGACTCGAGCCGGACCGCAGCAAATTTCGTAGCGGCCACGGCGCGGTCGGGCCGCTCTCGTTCCTTACCCTCCGAGGCCAATAAAACACCCGAAACCTCCCGCGGCGAGAACCCCGAGAGACCGCCCCCCGCGCGAAAAGCAGACGCAGTAGGGCTTTGGCACCGCCACGCACGCCGCGCCGCCGCCGCCGTCCGCCTCCGCGCCCATGGCGAAGGGAAAGTTCAAGGGCAAGCCCACGGGGGAGCGCACCTTCTCCAGCCCCGAGGAGATCGGTACGTAACCACGCAATGCTCCGTTTTTCCGGTTTGGTTCCCGGTTTGTTCGTCCGCGGCGGCGCCGTACGCCTAGGGTTTATGGGTTTTTTGGGATTCCGGTTTCTGTGTGGCGCTATCGCCGCGGTGGAGACGACGAGGGTGTGCAAACGTGACGAGGAAGTTGATTGCTTGGTTCTTGGTCCTGGGTTGATGGCGGTGGTAGAAGTTGGCTGCGAAAAGGTTGCGGTTTTGGTGGGAAGGGAAGCTCAAGTTGGATGATCGGGCTTGTGGAAATCCCCAACGCTCTTTTTGCTTCCAGATTGCGAAGTTTGTTTGAGCTATGCTGGCTAGCCGGGTGCTAAAATTAAGCCTTTTCTGTGATTTTTTTTTACCTGACGGCTATGATGTGCTCTGTTTGATCCCCTGTTATGTGCACTGTGGTGCTTTACTGCTGTTCACGCTTGGTTATCTGAATGTACGTAGATCAGTATGATGCCACCCTCTTTGAGGGGAGAAGGTGTTGCTTGGTTTTTAGTGGACTTGAAAATAAGGAAACAATGAAACTTTTCTGGTTATGAGCTGCTGTCCAGTTAGATGCACTTTCCTCATTCGGCCCGTTATGTATTCCTGCATCTAGATCCTTGTGTAGCGTCACATTTGTTAGTAGTTGTGAGCTGCTCTAATTGAATTTCATCCTCTTTGCATAGTTCATGTATTGCCATGGTGTGACTTGGACCATGTTTCTTCTGGTAGATATTTATGTGATTCATTCAATCAGAAGATAAATATGCCAGAAGTTTGTCGATTTTGGTATTCAGATGGGTTTATGGACAATGTTGTAAATTAGGCAAGATATTTTAAAGAAAGCGTGATTATGCTTGTAGCTGCTGCTCCTTAGTAAAAAAAAAAAATCAAAACTTGATGAACATTTGTCATTATTCACGTGATGCTTTGAGCCTGCCTAGTTGAACTTTTGTTCGTGCATATCCTCATATCGTTCATGTCAATTGAATGCAGCGGCTGGTACTTCAGCTGGTCGGCCAAGGTCCTTCAAGAAGGTATGAATCTCACACCGTGTAGTTCATTGGACACTAACCGCTTTAATTTACTTCTGGTTCAACTACTAACTTGCTTAATTAGTACAACCAACTTATGTGCTAAATCTCTGTTCTGCTGGTTTGAATTACGTTCCTTACTCGCTAAAAGTGCCCTTAAGCCTATTGTAAAAAGCAGCGTCAATTAAAGCATTTTCATCAGACTCAATGAACTCGGCACTATTTCTTAGTGTCCTGTATGGTTCTTGTACATCTCATTTTCTCATTTGCCGATTTTGGCAGTTGACTTATGTTTGTATCGTCAAAATGTAGCATGATGAAAAGGATGTAAGTGATAGAAGGGGAATACCAGAAGAGGAAGAAGAATCTGAAGATTTTTCAAAACCAGTGAGATACCCTTCCTGAAGACATGCATTGGGCTCTGTTCCCTTCATATTTGATAAACTGTCTCTGTTAATCTTATCAGAAACACAAAGGTACAGAAGGTCTTATCGAGATTGAAAATCCAAACCTGGTGAAACCAAAGAACATCAAAGCCAAGGACATTGATGTAAGTCAGATGCTTCATGCTTGTGAATTTTATGATGGCGTCCATGGACTACACTTAAATCAGTTTTGTTCCGTACGCCTAAACTAACAAGTAACACAAATCAGTTTTGTTCCGTACGTCTAAACTAACAAGTAACACACTGGTGCAGATTGATAGGACAAGTGACATGTCCAGGCGTGAAAGGTGCCCCCCAATTTCTTTCAACTGACAGTTGCCTTTATTTTATTTATTTTGATGCTGATGTAGTGATGTGTTTTCTTCCTTTGTTTATAAAGCATTAAATGATCATTGGTAGTTCGCCTGCTGATTTTCTTGCAAGTGTCTATTGAATTGGCAAAATGATAAATGAACATTGCAGTACACCGGAATATCTACTCTTAGGATTTGTGAACAGTCACAACATGTTTTGCAGTCTGATAGGAAATATTTTCAATACTTTGAACAGTGGAAGGGACCATTTGTTCACTTTGTGTGACATTATTTTATTGTTTTTTACGAATCTTCTTTTTTGCAGAGAGGAGCTTGAAAAACAGAAATCTCATGATCGTTATATGAGGCTTCAGGAGCAAGGCAAAACAGAACAGGCTAGGAAAGATTTAGGTGAGAAATTCACTGTTTACCTCTATTCATTCTATGTTTTGTTTTGTCTCCTAACACTATCAAAAAAATGATCTTGCACTTTTAGACTCCTACCATGGTTTTTTTGTTGTTTAGATGCACCAGAATTATACGACAGTATGTCTATAGTAGCTAGAGGGAACGAACCTTTGGGTCATCAGTGCAAAACTCAGATCCCCGGATATGCTTATGATTTAAGGATGCCATTCATGATATGGCATTGCTTTAGCATCACATGTTTCTGCACATCATTGTAATTTTTTCAGAAAAAAACGTGAGGTCAAAATCGCTACAGTAAAATCCAGTGACAAGTAAAAAAAAATGGAGGAAGTACTTTTCGATGCATTCTGAATTTGAATCCAATAAAAGATTATTTTATATGTATATACCTAAGAATAAGACTAAACAAGATTATTTTCAAGCCTGGATAAGGATATGCTTTTGATTTAAGCATGCCAATTTTATTAGATGGCATTAATGCAATCGCTTCTATGTTGATTGATGCATTTTGAACTTCTACGGATCTTTCTAAACTCAAATAAGGATTATTGTTTATGTATCTAAGAATACAAAACTACTTTTGCTTTTGGCCGTCTCTTTTATACTGTTATTATTGAAATGTTCTGTTCACAGTTTACTATATAAATCTTGTAATCTACCAGCATTTTGCTTTGATGCTATCTTAGTGTTTCACATTATTCCTAAACTACCCGCAAAATTTTCACGATCCTTCCTTTCGTAAATGTAGATCGCCTTGCATTAATTCGCAAACAAAGGGAAGAAGCTGCAAAGAAGCGTGAAGAGGAAAAGGCTGGTATATCTCTTGGAATTTTTTCCTTTTGTAGCTAGCTTATTGAGAACTTTATTGTGCTGGAAAATTCGGTGCTTAGTAGTATCAGCTTTATTTGAGTACAAGCTGCCGATGAGAAATTTTCTTTTGTCATATTTTTCATTAAGCTTTCAACACGGAGATATGCATAGCAGCACTTTACTGCTTCACCCTTCTTATATAAGCTAAAATTTCTAGGATCTTTCGCGGAACTTATTTGCTTAGTTTCCTCCACCCTGTTAGATGCTGACCCTCACCATTGTTTTGGCAGCCAAAGAAGAGAGGAAGGCTGAAGCGCGCAAGTGACCTGCTTAAGTATGAACAGCATGGAGTTTTGTGGGAGCAATAGCAAAATTGTCGTTGTAGTTTTCGTGCTTCTAATATCACCTGAAACATCTGTTTAGCGTACTTGTTTACCATTTGAGTACTTATGCAATGGATTTGTAAGGCGGTGGCCCTCGTCGATGACCACTAATTGTCAATCTAATGATGGAGTAATAGGCTAATAGCTACTTTCTCAAAACACTTGTTTCTTGTTATGGTGTTTTGGGTATCAAACACCAGATTGCTGTATCCTGCTGCAATCATTACAATGTATCCGAGGCTGAATCAAGCCTTTTTTGTGACTTTGGCTTTGGTTGAATGTTCTCACAAGTATCACTTGTTCCGGATTTGAGTTTCATAATGTTTTGAAAGTCCCTTCAATATTGTCATTGTAAGTTGAATCGGAATGCCCAGTTTCTTAGATTGTCTATTCAATTTGTGTGTTTTTCTTGAACTGTATTCTAATTTTTTTTCGAACTGTTAATTTGTGTGTTTTGGTTCGATACATTCCCAGCCCCCGCTCCCTAAATGTTATTCTGATAAATAAAAGAAATAATTCAACGACAAAGAAAAATTAAGTGGAAAAGGAAATTGTGGGATGGGGAAATAAAATAATATCTCGCCAAAAAGAAAAGAAAAGTTATACGACTCCGCTGGGGATCGAACCCAGAATCTCTGGTTCCGTAGACCAGCGCCTTATCCATTGGGCCACGGAGTCTTCTTAGATTGTCTATTCAATTTGTGTGTTTTTCTTGAACTGTATTCTAATTTTTTTTCGAACTGTTAATTTGTGTGTTTTGGTTCGATACATTCCCAGCCCCCGCTCCCTAAATGTTATTCTGATAAATAAAAGACTCCCATGACACGAAAAGAAAAATTAAGTGGAAAAGGAAATTGTGGGATGGGGCAATAGCAAAATTGTCGTCATTGTAAGTTGAATCGGAGCCCAGTTTCTTAGATTGTCTATTCAATTTGTGTGTTTTGGTTCGATACGTTCCCAGCCCCAGCTCCCTAAATGTTATTCTGATAAATAAAAGAAATAATTCAACGACACTCCCATGACACGAAAAGAAAAATTAAGTGGAAAAGGAAATTGTGGGATGGGGAAATAAAATAATATCTCGCCAAAAAGAAAAGAAAAGTTATACGACTCCGCTGGGGATCGAACCCAGAATCTCTGGTTCCGTAGACCAGCGCCTTATCCATTGGGCCACGGAGTCCTTGTTGAGGTCTTGGACGGACCTATTAAAGTATATAATAGTGTAACTTGTGAGTGCCAAGAACCGCATAACTGCATGACACGTGAAAGATACATGCTCGTCTACTAGGTGACGCGCTGACAGGCATTCGTCTGGACCCAACAAGGTCAGAGCTAGCCTTAAGCATACAAACATGATGACCCTTAACTCTGTGTCTACAAGAGTACGGAACGGTTGCAATATTCTGGGCACCCATTCAAAGCGAAATGAACACGGCACCAAGCTCCAGCAAAGCTGAGGTCCAGATGGCCTCAATCATTTGGACTTGCTGGCACCGGCATGCCCTGACATTCTTCAGCAGCTGCATCTCACAAGCAGTCAAGCAGATGCGTGCTTAACACCAGGGTCTTTCTTTCTCTCTTTTTTTTTCGAAAGACCACACCAGGATCTTTCCATGCTTCGAATCGTGAGAACTCGAGCCCCTGCTCTTGTTACCACAGATTCCAGGCCCCAAAATACAGTGTATCGCCCCACAGATTCCACAGCATCGTCGGTACTTGGCGCTGTCACCTTGTGGTTTGGTCTCAGATAGCACGGCATCAGAATTCAGAACAAACCAACCAGCTGCACGAACCAAATGCGCTTGCTCCTGTCACAAGCGATGCCGTGCCGGAAATGCCAGGTCAAGGCGGATAAGACCAAACAGAGCCAAGGGTCCAAAAGGCAGTCCTCTTCTAACACCAGAATTATGTTGGTTGCCTCGCTTTTCAAGCAAGGCATGTTGTATTGTCCTTAAGAAATGGCAGTACCCGTGCGCACCTCAAATGCAATTCCATCGAATTCCACGCGGTTTAGTGCTCGAGCTTAATGTTGACTAGTACATGATCCCTCTACAGTGAGCCTGCTTTAGCGTTCTTATATCGTTCCGTGATCGCATCGATGGTTTAGCGCATGATTTTCCCCAGGTGGTTGATCTGCACCACGTTGCTTTTTCGCGTGCTTTTCTGTTAAACAATTCGTCTCGCCACTCTCATTCTCTCCGACCAAATTCTTTTCTGGCGTGCGCGCTCTGAAAGTGAGTGAGTTTTCTTCTTTTTGTATTGGTACGATACGATGACAATTCATATCGCCAGAAATTCGAAAGGAAAATCGAGAACGAGAGGCGCGCATACAGACAGATAATTTGGCAAGAACTCTGCTTGAGACATCACCTTCCTCTGTACAAGCAACGATCGGTGAAGCCGTCATCCGCGGCACCGGCGTTGCAACCACCGCCGCAAGATCAACAACACCTACAACTAATTAAACTAACAAAAAAGGACGACGGCGAAAAGATAAGCAAGAGCCTAAGCGAGCTGGCCCTCTCCGGCGGGCAGCCGATTCACCAGCCGGCCGCCGGCTCGCCAGCGGCGACGGCGCGGGGCCGGCGGCGCAGGGCAGCTGCCAGCGGCCGTCGTCGAAGTTCTTGGCGTAGCTGTCGGCGTCGTACTTGAAGGTGGAGGGGACGGGCGCCCTGCTGGGGTTGCAGATGCTCTTGCTCTCGCGCAACAGTCGCCGGAGCAGTCCTCGCCAGGGACGCCGGCCGCCGCGGCCGCCGTTGTCGCGGGCGAGGAGCTGGAAACGCCGAGAAGTAGGAGGTCGGCGTCAACGGCTCGCTGTCCATGTCCATGGCCATGGACGGAGGAAGAAAGGAGGAGAGAGGAGAGTGCAAGTGTTCGTGTGTGTGTCTGCGCGTGTGAGAGCGGGCGAGTCGAGGTGGTTAACTGGTCGCTATATATGGAGAGCTTGAGAGTGAGAGAGCATGGGTGACCGTGTTTAGGATCTAATGCTACTGACCTCAGATTTTTTGTCCCCCTCTCCCTTTTGACGAGAAAACTGGCTGGACTCAGCTGAGCTGAATGAAAGCTAAGCTAAACTATGCTGGCATCAAGTGGTTTCAGGGCTCCTAACCCCTATGATTAATCTTTTTCAAAAGAAAAGGAGAGGAATTTTTATCTTGTTGCCTTGCTGGAAAGCTTATCACTCATCATTTGGTGCGATCATCATACGAGTTTAAATGTACGATTTGCGAGAGGACCACCTGAATTATGGCAGTGCAGCCGAGGATGATTGCTACCTGCAGAGCGTTCAGCCCACGCCGTGCACTTTCCACTAAAAATACTTGAGAACCTTTACGGTCTACCGTCTATTTTTTTCAATCTAACCGTCCAGATGCATTCATACTACTTGAAAGTTCTCATGGTGATATGATAATATTTTAAGGTAATATATTGAAATAGGGGTATTATAGAAAAAAATAGTGTTAGGTCAATAATTAGATCGGTTTTAATTTCCGATCGATCATTTGCGTTCCTCGATCTGTTCTTGCCCGTCGTCTTCGTTGGGTCGGCGGCTTCAGGCGCGAGGCCACGCCTCTTTCGGCGGTGCGACGCCATTGTTCTTTTGTGCAGGGCGTTGTGGTCTCGTAGGATAGGCACGGAGTTCATCGGAAGTGATGATCCCGATCTCATCTGACATCGCATGCCTACATAAACGGACGGTCAAGCCCTACTCATCACATCAGGACTAAAGGAGTACATGTATATGCTACAGATTGAGGACCTACAATAAATTTTTGAACCGATGATCTGCATTATCTTCAGTTTCAGACTGAGTACATGTTCAAAATATGCAGAAGTAAACTGACAAATGGTTGATGAACATATGTACATATGACTGGACTTCAGGTTGATCACAGTTACCTTATAAACTCTCAGATTTTCTTTTAGTTTTCTTCCAACAATTAATATTTTACATATTTAGTTCAAGTGTTTCAACAATACATCTAGATCACCACTAACTGGTTACTGCTAGCGCATCAAATTCTTATGACTACCCTAGTGAAATGCAAGCAAAGAATAAGAACAGGCCTCCTCGCAACAATGCTGCAGTGATTTTGACCTGTGCTCAGCGGGGCTCGTGTAAGCACCGCTGCCTTACTTCGTAAGTTTGTATGCAGTCATCACAGGAAGGCAATGAAAGTCAGATCAAAAGCGTGAGTTGGCAGGATCTTGCGTAGCAACAGTCTTGATCTGAACTCTGCTGTCACAGGAAGGGTGCTTGTCCGCGCAGTCTTGATCTGAACTCTGCTGTCAGCCAGAAGCCCGTCGAGATCTACCACAAGTGGAGCCTTGAAGCCGCGTAGAGTCGGCCGGGGAGGAAAACCGTGTAGTCAGTCTCCAACTGATGCATCCGTGTGGAGCCAATATGGACGGCGATGACGCGACCGCCCGGCTGCCGGCGGCGAGTCACTGCCGACTCATAATCAGATCGGAATGATGCCGATGGCAGACAATGTAAATTATCAACAAAGGTTCTAAGTATAAAATTAACCCTATTAATCAACGGTGCTATCAGATTCATACTACCCTCTCTTCTATGTTAGTATGGTGCACCGTAAAGGTTCTCAAATATTTCGGTAGAAGCAAGTAAACACTACCACACACGCACCAGCTCCAGCTAAGCTAAAATGTAATCCCACTCAAATCTGCTAAACCGGACAAAAACTAAATTACTCAACCCATCCTATAGTTTCAATGCATATCATGAAACGGTTTCACCACTCATCTAACAAATTGACCAATTGTTCAGATGTGCCACAAATCAGTTTCAGCAACTAGTCGTCAGATGAGCCTACTTTTCAGATAGATTAACGTAACAATATCTTTTGGAAGCTAACAGTACAGTATATATCAAGAATACGAAATCGGATCGCTGGTGGTTGTGCCCAACTGAAACACATTCTACGGAATTTATGTTCAGGGCCCGCCTTGTTTCATGGTTCTGGCGTTAAGAAGCCGTGCTAATTCGATTGAGTGCCTCCTGCCTGAAATCATCAGTACCTGTCGCTGCTCTGACATGATTAGATGGAACCGTTCTTCGATTAGCTTGTTTTGGCGGAAGAGAACATGAGAGACTTGCAAAAGCACCCTAGAACTATACTGCTGGTAGTGCGCTGTACACAAGAGGGGAGACTTTCAAACGGTAGATACAAATAGAACGAACATGCTTTGAAAATAAGAATAAGGAGAGCAGACCAAGCTGATCCTACGAGTACTACCAATCTGAGTACACGATTTTCGTAGGTGCCCTAACCCAGTGGCATCAGATTCAAGCTTGGCACTGGAGCATCTTCTGAAAGTTACGTTTGCAGTCAACTGAACTTTCAGTTTCTCAGGCAGTGAATAGTTGATCCTTGTATCTTTTCAGAAAAAAAAAACTATTATTGATCCCTCGATGTTCCTCTGATTCAACTGCCACCAGGATCCAATAGATCATGTAAAAAGGTTTCCAGGACTTCCTTCCACCAAAGAGTTTTCCAGCGCTTCAAAAAAACTACACATTGTATGATTCAATGCTACTCCCAAAATACTTGGAGTACATTGTAGTAGGAGAAACACAGCTCCCAAAATATTTGGCGTATGATACACACTGAGTAGAAGGGGCCATGCCTTTGGCTAAGACAACTAGCTAAAGATGACTCATTGATTGAGTTGTTGGTTGATAAGTCAAAAATCTTCAAGCAGAGGAAGCACCATGCACTTAACTGAAGAAGGCACGCTACTTAATTCATCGTCTAGAATTCCATTCTGCTCATTTGGTTTGACTTATGTTCATATGGGCCCTAAAAGACAGCAACTTTGGCAAAATTATCATGGTTCAGCTAAATCAATTTAATCTAGTAAAAAATAAAGTTCAGGTCAATTATGAATACCCATGTCAACAATCTCCTGCTTTTGGATGGAATAGTGGCTGTAGAGAAGCAGTCAGAACTGATCAACAAATAGAGAAATCCCCATGGCAATGTGCAGAAATCCTTGGGCAACAATATGTCGCAGAAACTACAATCAATGGGTTTGCAATTCAGCTGATCACAGAGCTGTTTGGCATTCCATCTTGGCCAGCAATCATTTCTCTACTAAAAAAAATAAAGGGGGAGTTAGAAAAGCACAAGAAACATAGAACAAATATGAACAATTCCTGGGAAACAAAGTGCTGCCTGAAAACAGATCAGTTCAAGGACTGGAAACCATGAAACTATATGAAGTTCAGTCTTCAGAGACTTACCTATGAGAAAACTGACCTTATACCCAATTTTTTTAGGACTCAAAGGATCAGATGCGTGCAAACAAGACATCAAATTAGCAAGAATGTTTGCATTTGCCTCGAACAAGCGAGGCTTAAGTTTTGAATTGTGCAAGACCCTGCATGCTAATGGCTCCTATTAAACCTCAATCTATCGAACTGCATGCGGCATGAGTTGTGAAAGGAGGGAACAAAACTAGGCAACTATAAGAACCGAAAATAGAATCTAATGTCTATTTTGAGTTACAAAATCACCATCTCTGTATGATATTTTCTACTCCAGACCTGTGGTCAAGTGTTTTGTACATCTGACTGTCACTGAAAGTCAAAGAAGAGAAGCTTTATATGTGTAACCATTAACATTGGGTGTGAAAACCAAAATGGCTGAAAGGAGGAACCTGAACACAGTTCAAGCTCTTTGCTGGTGGCTTGAGCGATTAAATCAAATGATTTCTGGAACTTTGTTCGCTGTAGCAAACCGTACATTAATCGAGCAATTCGGGGGAGGGGGGAGGGAGTTTCCCCACCTACTATTAGTCGATTAATGGAGAAAGTTATCTACAACTCAGTGAGCATAAGATGCAAGTCTGAAATGCCTTTGCTGAACCACCACCACTGCCCTGGCAAAGAGATGGGAGATAAAATCATAGAAAGTACCAGTGGCCTATTTTATCGCACATATATCTTTGACGGCCAAAATCGTAACAGACAGACGTATACCGGTATACGTACTGTATGTTTTATGCGGGGGACGGGAATCCTAACAACGTCTCAACCGAAAAAATCCTAACAAACAAAATCCACACCGCGTAATGTTTATCTTGATCTGCATCACGCGGCATAAACCCATAACCTTGTTCCACGTACGCGACACCGGGCAGGGGATTTGACGGTGCAGTCTCCGTTACCCATGGCCGCTGCTGCCGCGCCAGGTGGTAGCCCGCCGCAGCCGTTTGAG
>LAPY01004278.1:8439-24982 GCA_000970635.1 Eragrostis tef
CCTGTCGCCCGCGCGTGGGGCGACTGGGCCCCACCGGACCGCGCCGCGGCCTTGTCGCCCGTTGAACGGGGTATTTGAAGCGTTGTCGCCCGCACGTGGGGCGATTGGGTTTAATCGCCCATGCTTCGGGCGACTGGTCGATTAGTTTTGCAATTTTTGAAAACGTGCGATTATTAATAAAAATATAATAAAAAATTCGATTAAAAATAAAAAAAATTCGGCAACTTCCCCACGATCGCCGCGGCAATTGCAGCCGCCCCGCGGAAAAGCCCCAAGAGGTACACCATCCACGTGAAGGCCGGAATGTACGACGAAATCCTGCGCATCTCCAACGACACCTGGAACCTGATGCTGGTCGGCGAGGGGATGGACGTCACTGTGATCACTGGGAACCGGTCCGTCGACCAATACAAGATGCCAGAGACAGCGACCCTCGGTATGTAACTATGTATCTTAATGCTTAGCTCTTCCGTTCAGCAATTTTCTTGATTGGAGGCCACTGTCTGTCGAAATCATCGTTCAGCGGATATTATTATTTAATCGACATCAACCCCTGGTATTTATGCTCATTAATCACTGCTCACAGGATAGAAACAGCATATACACTGAAAATATTAGCTGGCTTAGGTTACATACAGTAACCAGTTTGGTACACCTCGCGTTGTCATGGTTACATACATCTCACATATGAATTCAGATTACAAAGCTGAAATGCATTTCTTTCAAAAAAAAAATGGATGAGCATATCATCAACTTTCTGCACACCAACAGATAAGGGTAAACCGGGATCCTTTACAGGCGCAATCATATCGTATAAAGAGGCCAAACATCATATGTTAGCAAAACAAAAGAGAATGTTCATATGAAGTACATCAATAATCACTCACTTAGTCGAGAATAAGAACATATTCGCTGATGTAGGGATCCAAGATGTAGCGTCTTTATCGCAACTACGGAATTGTTGAGCTGGTAATCCAACACGCTATACGGAAATCAAATATTGTCCAAGTCGTATAATACATACATGTATCACAGTAACAAAATCTTGGGTGTGTACATAGTAACAAAATAGTATATGCCCAGAGGACAATATAAGTATGCTTGATCATGCACGTTCATAAAAAGAACCCATGAATTACAGGGAGATCAGCTGAAGACAGCGTAGGCATCTTCAACTCCATAAGGCTAGACCATACAATCCCAAATATTAATTATCCACACATTCTGTACGTGATGGAAACAGGAAATTTAGTTTCCATTTTGCTCTCTTTCGTGAGTAGCTTTCA
The DNA here is from genome assembly GCA_000970635.1 of Eragrostis tef. Lineage (NCBI taxonomy): Eukaryota > Viridiplantae > Streptophyta > Magnoliopsida > Poales > Poaceae > Eragrostis > Eragrostis tef. The sequence goes on from LAPY01004278.1 coordinate 9,726, forward strand.
TTTGACCACTTTCATGAGCAAGCATCCACTTTACAGTCCTATATCCTTGGCCCTTTCCGCGGAAGACAATAGTGTTAAAAAATGATCACAAAAAAGATTCATTATCATCCAGATGTCGGAATGGCTCCTTATTCCAGCTTTTGGTAGCCGGTAATTTCTGCCATACATAAAGCAAGCTGAGCTTTTATTTTTATCATGGGAAGCAAACAAAAGTCACATGAAACATGAAGAGAGTTAAGAAGCATAATATGTAATTCAATTGGCAGGAACCATGATGCAGCAGCGTTTTATTAATCTTATGCATTAATGATACCCATCTCAAGGGGTCAATCAAGGAATAAAAAATACCTGAGACAATTAAAAAGCAACATGACCTATCCATGGACCCACGATGAACAGCTGAAGGGGGAAGCATTTAGCACACAGTAAGGAGCAACGTGACCTAAACTCAGTTTTAGACATACCACGAGAATCTTCAGACTGACTGGCCTCGTTTAGAGTATCCAGAAAAGCAGATCTTCCTTCAGAAAATGAGACAACTCGATAATGAGAACTAAAGGGCAAGGAGGCAATCAGAATGGGTAAAAAGAGAAGGCAATAGGAAAATGGAGAGCTCCACAATTGCATTATCACTACCGTCCTTTATCTGTTCTTCATGAAGGGGAGTGGCCAGATCGTCGATTATTCCTATAGGCTGAGTAGCCACTAATCGGATTTAGGCACAAATAAAAAGCAAGATCCATACCCTCCAGCCTACTAAAGCTTGCTCTCTCAGACAACTTCTTGTTTGACCTGCAAGACATAGCATAGTCACCAGTGTACCGAATTGTCAACAAATTTGATCATTATATGGGCAAAAGAAAATGGATATTTGTTAACATCAGGACTGGAAATAGTAAAAAAAAAGAGAGTAATTGTTTGTTCTATGCATGTACATGATCAAGCAAGAACTAGAGTATCGCTATTAATTTCAGTAAATTCATACACTGGCTGACCATGATATCTGTATGCATAAGTTTGTCATTAAAGAGACTAGTTCCAAGCATGCTAAATAGCCATTTTTTCTTCAAGGTAATCAAACCCTTCCAAGAATGAAAGTCTACAAAACACAACTTTGTATCTACATTCAATCTAATGTATCGCTGGCTACTTCTAAGGCAAAGAACAGAAAAGATTAATGGGAAGCTGAAAAGTAGCTATGGATATCTCTGTATACGATAGTCAATTAATAAAAGCAGTAAAAATCACTCTGCAAGTTATATATCTCGATGGAGAGATGGAGGGAACTATATCAGTCACAATAATCTTAGTTTAGCAGTAACAACAGCTGAAGCTCAGTATGGAAGTGGCAACATCAAATTAGTAACAATGCTATCACGTGGAATCGACATGGAGCTCCAAAACATGAAACACAGTACCAAAGAAATGACAGACATGCCATACCTTTTGGTCGAAGTCTGAAGTATTGATCTGGTAAAGCCTTCGTTTTGCTTGTGCTTCACATGTAAGACTGGTGTTTTGCTCCTTTTTGACTGCACCAAACACTAAGTGGCAACAAATTAGCAGCTTTAAAGGCATTGGAAGCAACATTAACAACAATTCCTGTAGCAAGAAGGGAAACAAACATTAGATTAAATATTAATGCTGACGGTACCTGCAACGTTTCAACTGAATATGAAGCTGGAAATAAGCAATGAATCAAAATAACAGTATGAAAATGTAAACTGTAAAAATAATAAGAAAAAACAGATAACAAAACTTTGTTGTCAAAGCATCAAAGTAACAACTAAGTAGATGTATAAATAGAGACCAAGGAATCAATGAAGTTAGGCACAAAACAAATCTGCAGCTAATTAAATTGAAGCGTGTAACTGAACTTAATTAGATAACAGAAGACAGAAAGCACCAAAGAATTTGCTTTGCAGCATACATGGAGGCTATTTTTGCTACGAATGAATGCATCTAGCACTCCAGCATCTGTCTCTACGTAGGATACTTTCTAACTACAACATTTCACTTTTAAGTCCAGTTTTTGGATTTTGTTTTTCTTCTATTCGCAAAAAGGTATTATGGTGAGGCATATGAAATATAAGTGACAGAAAACAAAACGTGGTAATCTTTCAGAAAATAGATCACCAAATTAAATATAGAGAGATACAAATAGCAATTACATCATCAATGGCATGCTTGGAATGGTTGGTAGTTCTTGAAATTTTGACCTGGGAAAAAATAATTGATATAAGTTCACCATGGCGATACGTTCAGAATAGGTTGATTTTGTAAGCATAGAAATGCATGCTAGTAGAGCAAAACATTATTAAGATGCATCTGTGCACCTTAGTTACCTATCTGTTACATGCATGTAATGTCGCCATCTCTATGATCTGAGGCCAAAGGGGGGGGGGGGTCCATCAGCACATGTTACAACTATATATGTTGACCATGTACCAATGTCGTATAGTTGAGAAAAGACCATAAGTTCACCATGGCCTAATGGCAGCTGAGTGCCTTGTTGAGGTTAACATAGATGGACAATCTTTTCCTTCCCAAATCTCAATTTTGCATCAAGTGATCTCATAAGATTAAGTATAGATTGAAAATTTTACCTTCCCCCCAAAAAAGGAAAGGGCTGTAACATGCTTGGCACATTTCAGTCTGATGGGAGGGACAACTGTATGCTAGAGTAGAGAGAGAACACAAAAACTGGAGACCTACTAACAGCACCATGGCAAGGAGTGCTGTTCAACTCCACAGCTTATCATTCAGCAGAATCCCCTAAATCTTTTTTTCTTAATAAAAATGTTCGTAGAATTATATTTATTTGAACTCTCCAGGTCAGAGTACCATGTTACTATACAACCGAAACACTATCGACATTAATAGTTCAGACTACATTGGTATATTCTTGAAACTTAGACCAAAGGTATAATATTCAGATCCAACAAAGATAGAAGTTGATTACCAATAAAAGTGAAATGACAGGATATGTTTGGATGTAAATTGTACCCAGGCTTGTGTTAGTCAAGGAAAAAAATTATTAAAAACTTAAAACTACAATATTTGAATCTCTCCATTGTATTTAAATTACAATGCCTACCATGATTGTTCAGGAATAACAAAATAATCAAAAGGGGTCACACATAAGTATCAAGAACGAAGATAAGTGCGGCAATGCAGTATACTATTTCTTGAGTTGCTAGTAGTTCTGTGCTTCTTAGTGCAGTTGAAATGCGCATATTTCTTTCATGCACTTTCAGTATGTAAATATGAGTTGTATTCTGGTATTAGGAGTACTATTGCTTATCACATTTTTATATTCCGAGTTAGGTCCTTTTTATTTGGATTTTCATATGTCAATTCTTAGAAATCCTTTTTTTTTTCTGGTGCAGGTGTGGACGGAGCTGGTTTCATGGCACGCGACCTCACCATTCGAAATACGGCAGGTCCTGACAAAAACCAATCAATTGCACTTCGATCTACCTCAAGCAGGTCTGTCCTGTTCAGGTGCGCTTTAGAGGGTTACCAGGACACCCTTTACGCCCAGCACGACTTTCAATTCTACAGTCATTGCAAGATATCCGGCACTGTGGATTTCATCTATGGGCCTGTTCGTTTCCGGAGCAAAAATTTTAGCCATTTAGAATTTTGTCATTTAAGAGTACTAATTAAAGTCTAATTACAAAACTAATTGCAAGGCCCCTAGGCTAATTTTCGAGACGAATCTAATGAGGGTAATTAAGACGTAATTAGAAGATAGTTACTGTAGCATCACTATAGCGAAACATAGCTTAATTAGGCTCGTTAGATTCGTCTCGTAAATTAGCCCCCATCCCTAAAAAGGTTTTATAATTAAACTTTATTTAATACTCCTAAATGACAAGATTCCCTTTGATGTGACAGGGGCTAAAATTTTAGCCCCTGAAACGAACAGGCCCTAATTCGCTTACCCACCTAACCGGCCGAAACCGACGGACGCGACAAGAGGAAAGGCGCCGTGCGTGGGCCGCTTGATCGGAGCGGAAACAACGAGGCCTGTAGCTGTGTCCTACCGGGCGTATGCTACGACATCCTTGTTGTTGACGACTAATCCGCCTGCTAACACAACCAGTCGTGCTTACGCGCCGTTGGCTCGGTCGCGGACACAGTTTCGTTGTTCAGAAGGAATGCCGTGGTAAGATAGCTGTCACTTTGAATGGCAAGACTCCAACAGCACAAATCAGAATGTACGACAGCCGTGTGCTCTCCTGCTGGTCCCAGTGGGAATCCAAAACAAAGGCTGTCCTACGATCAACATTCTACTGCTAATATGTACGACGTTCGCAACTATTGGACAGGAGATGTTGATGTTAACTATGGTACTACTACCTCGCAACCTATAATTATTTTGTTTACCTCGACTCTTTCATATAAGTGAAGCTTGCGTACAACAGCAAAATGGACTGGAAAAAATTCATCCGCACATAAAACTCCAAAATGGAAAACTACTTACACGTGCATCTGAAATGTCCTGACATCATTTTTTTTTCGTCGTTGAACAGTACTCCCTCGGGTTTTAAACATGTAACACCATGACTTTTTTGTTCAACTTTAACCAACAATATAGATTTAAATAATTACTTTCTGAATGTGAAACGTATATTATCGATTCATCATCAAAAGCACTTTAAATTCATCTTATGCACTTAGCTATTTTACATAAATATTTATAAATAAGACGAATAGTCAAAGTAACGAAAAAGTCAACGGTGTTATATATTAACAACCGGAAAGAGTACTAATTTATTTTATCTAGAATATATACTTTTTGATAATTATATGTAGGTTTATGCGCACATTTGATCAACCTGTTGCTACTGACGCAGTTGTTTTTGTTTTCGAGGATACTTGGTGCAGTGTGACAAATTGCCCTTTTCTTTTCTATTACTCGACACGTTGTCATCTGTGCCAGGTAACTTGTGCATAGAGGAACGATCCAAAATGAGGAAAAGCGCAGTGAAAATGGTAAATAATATGCAAAAGAATTGGCTTAGAGTACACCACTTGCGATTAATAAATCTGCCGTAATATTTGTAGGTGTCATGCCAAATAGGTTACCTCCTCTGTTGTTGATCAGCTAGTATTTTATTGCGGTATCACGTCACAGGATTTTATAGATAATGGATAATATCATGCTTTAACATCTCAATCTTACCTTCTCCCCTTTGACTACGAACCGTAGAGTCATTTTTCGATCACCACAGGTTTGTCCGTCACTTTCTAGACGACTCACTCTTGGTCGAAAGCAGGGGGACGGAGGAAAAAAAAATATGTTCGCTTTGAAGGTCGGTTGTTGGTATTGACAGGTCCTGCGGGCAAATTGGGTGGCGCCGACCTCCTCTAGCTGGATGCAAGCCCGTTTATAGCAGGTCACATGTATTCATTCGTTCGGAGATATACGCTAGACGCAACCGCAGTGTTCCAGAGATGCCTCCTGGTAGCACGGGTTCCTCGTCTCGGACAGCAGAATGTCCTGACAGCACAAGGAAGGGATACTGCAAGTGGCACTTCTGGTTTCGTGTTTCAGTTCTGCAACGTAACCGGTGACACCCTTCTACGCAACAAAGGCGTGCAGAGCCCTGGAAGAACTACTCACGGACTGTTTTCATGGAATGCTCCATGGACAGTGTTGTACACCCTATGGGTTACCTCCCTTGGAAGGGAACTGATGGTATAGCCACATTGTACTATGCCGAGTACCATAATACAGGTCCTGGCTCTGACACAACTGGCCGGGTGAAGTGGCCAGGTTTCCACGTCATCGGTGCTGCTGAAGCTAGCAAGTTCACGGTGGCAAGCTTCATATCTGGAGGGACTTGGTTGCCGAGCAGAGGAGTCGACTTCACACCTGGACTGTGATGGCAGGGAGCGTATTGACTAGCTAGATGCACTTGTTGAGTTGTGTTCTAGTATGAACTTACTGAGGGGCAATGTTGTGCATGAGTGCGTGTATCAACTTCAATAACTTGTGAGTACTGATTGAGGATGAATGTCTGTCTCCAACAATATGTTTTCTCCTAACTGTGTAAGAAAGTGTTTAGCACAACATGATACAAGCGACATGGGATTCTCTGCAACAACTAAATAAATTACACAATGACATGGGATAATCTAAACCAGAAGTCATCCGTACCAGCTAGCACATCTTGCTGTACTGGATGAGACATAAGAGAATCCCATGCTAACACCTAAAGGTATTAACAGTCTCACTCCTCATTAGGTGACTGAATTTTATAAATCCATTGTTCACCAAAATTTCAAAGGAAATTGGAAAGTCTGGGGGTTGGGGTTAGGGTTAGAGTTAGAGGATTTGGGGATAGGGTTTCCGGAAGGGTGGCGGGCTTATAGAGGGATCGCCAGGAGGTTGCTGGCTGTAAGACAGTGGGGGCACTGCTTGCCATGGTGCTTAAGGACCATCAAGGGATGATAAGGGCCTGCAGGGGCATCGCAAGATTAGCATGGCAGAGCGTGGCAGCAATAGATCTGGTGGCGGAAGCCTCTGAAGAAAGAGGAGGGGTAGGGCAGTTAGCGCTCACTAAGTTGAAGTAAAAATCAATTTTCTCTTTCCTCCCCTTCTCTCCTCCACATGAGCAGAAAACTGACATGGATTTAGTATAGGTAAGAGATGTGGCACTGATAAGGGCGCCCTAACAAAGAGAAAGTTGGGTAGGTAAGAGATGTGGCACTGATACAGGCCTTAAAGTTAGGGTAGCCCCCAAAAAATAAAATGATTCCCTATGCAATTTTGAAGTGCCAACTTAGTGCGCAAACTTAATAAAGTGTCTTACACACATAGTAAAATCAACAGAAACATGAAATTTTCCTAAAAAGAAGCTTCTTGTCCGGTGTACACCATCTAGTGGCGATGAAAGTCTCTACTATATGAGAATCAATCCATAGCTGAAAACGTTATTCCAACACTTAGCCGTCGGTACGGGTAAAATCAATATCGATTTGCACAGTAATAAGTACATCAAATTTTTGCAAGTTTCCAAAACAGATATGCAAGGTGCGTGCTTCTCTTTATGTTTCAACAAGCAATATATGAATCCAATTGCACAAAACAAGTCAGTTGTTGCTCAATGATAAATTTGCAAGTCCACTAGATCACAACTGCCTCTGTGAGCTTTCTTTCTTTTTTTTCTGCGAATGTGCCTCTGTGAGCTAGTCCAACAGTAAAACAATCCACAAGACTTCAGCAATACCTTGAGCAGAAATCCAATTGCACAAAACAAGTCAGTTGTTGCTCAATGATAAATTTGCAAGTCCACTAGATCACAACTGCCTCTGTGAGCTTTCTTTCTTTTTTTTCTGCGAATGTGCCTCTGTGAGCTAGTCCAACAGTAAAACAATCCACAAGACTTCAGCAATACCTTGAGCAGACAGAGTCACTGAATGACGGAGGAGAGGAGTCGCAGCCGCCTGTGGTAGTAGCCGGGCCGCTGCAGCGCCGCGTGCGGAGACGCCTCCCGCTGACCGTGCCAGGCCGCCAGTGCCGCCTGCCACCGAGCCGAGGCGCGAGGCCGCGCGCGCCCTGTCGACTCCGCGCTGCCGCCGGCAGCTGGAGACTCAAGACACGCTGCTCGCGGTGCCGCGAGGCGCCGCCGCCGGAGCCTCGTCGCCGCGCCCGTACAGGAGCCGTCGACGAGCTGCTGTACTTGCGCACCCCTGCCCAGCCTCATCTACGCCGGATCCCGCCCAAGCCCAGCGCCGGCCTCGTCGAGCTGCCGCTCTTGCTTGACTGCTTCAACTCCGACGGCGACTGACCCTGTACCAGTGACCAGCCGCCGCGCAAGCTTGATGCCAGGATATGGCATTGGGCTATGGGCCACCAGAATGCAATTAGCTGGGCTGGTTACTGGGCCAACTGTGGGCTGGACGTATGCGGCTTCCTATACATAGATCGTGAATTTTTTTAATTTTTAATCAAATTTTTCTTATATTTTTATTAATAACCGGACGCTTTCAAAATTTACAGAAATAGTCACCTAATCGTCCTACTGGTGGGCGATAGGACGCCTACGTGGCACAATTTTTTTTCATTGGGCGACAAGACACGGGCGACAAGCTTTGCTGTGGGGTGCAGCCGCCCATTGGCGAGCGAGAAGCCCATTTGCAAATGGCGAGCGCTTGTCGCCCAACAAATGGGCTTGGGTTGGGTAGCAGTTGGTTTACTTTGTTTAATCAGAATGCCTTTGGCCGTTGCCGACACAAAAGATGCCTTGGGTTGGGTAGCTAGATGCATCCCGATTCATCTCTCCCAAGTGCGTCATCTCTTTTCTATCTCTCGTTCTTCTGCTTACTGCGCTCAAGCACAAATCGGATATCGGATGCTGTAGTTGAGGGTTGCAGCAACCAATAGTAGCAAACAACAGCTCACAGGAAATGAACGGCTCACATCACAGGTCAAAAACCTACGCCAAGGACTATGGCAAGTTTCGGTCTGTAGTTGTGCCCGTCTTGTAGTAGTCTTTTTTATCTCCCAGGTCTCCTCATCTTGGAATTTTTTCGTGCCTAGGTCCAGAGCTAATAAGATAGTAGGGCCTGTTTGAGTCGAATCTTTTCGTACCTTGTGGCCACAGACAAAGCTCTAGTCTCACTCAAAACAGCCTGGTGCCAGTTCAAAAAAAAAAAATCTGGTGCCTTGTCGTCTGTTCAACAGGCGATTGGCCCTTGTCGCCCATACAGGAGGCGACAGGCCTGCGTGGCAGTTTCAATAGGCCCTAGTCGCCATTCTAAAGGGCGATTAGCTCCTAGTCACCCATCTAACGGGGCTATTGGCCTTTGTCTCCCGCCTGTAAGGCGACTAGAAGACTACTTCTGCAAATTTCGAAAACACACGGTTATTAATAAAAGAGTAAATTTTGTAAAACACGAGGTTTTATGGCTCATTTCTTACAAAACCACATATATTTTTGCTTGTGTCACTTAACCCCATGTTTTATGGTCATATTGTTTCACAAAACCCCACCTCTTTTTTTAATAGCCATGAATATATGATATGTAAACTATATCTGCTTTGATGATGCAATTTTTGTTATCAATATGGTCAACAAAACCATTTAGTTGAATGCACGACTATGTGATTTCCAAAATTTAAAGTAGAATCCATGTATAAGATTCATAAGGGTGGGATTTTATGAAACAATTTGACCAGAATACTCGGGGTTAAGTGACTTGAACCAAAATGTCTGGGGTTTTATGCAATAAAGACCAAAAAACCTGTGGGTTTATGAAATTTACTCTTAATAAAAATATAATAAAAAATTTGATTAAAAATAAAAAATTCCATAGATCGTTCTTACATCATATAAGTTACATGGTAATAAATAAATTTAAAGTGATTCTTAGAATACCCACAGCAACGGGCGCAGAATTATTTTGTTTTGTTAGGATTTGTCCAGATATATGTATTAACCGAAATAAATTATGTGTACCTGGTGCAAAATGTTCTGAAATATTATACACCTCAAGTGTGGTGCAAAATAGGATTAAAATCACCAACTCTTTCAAAAGTAGGATCAAGTTCACAAGGGTATTTTTGTCTTTTTTTTCACGGTACATTTAACACTGTTAAGTGGCATTAATGGAGTAGGAGTAAACTCTGCTTTTGTTTTCAAAAACCCTAAAATGTAGGGGTAATATCACAATAGTACTCCCTCCGTACCACAACAAATGGCATCGAAGTGTTTAAATTTTGTCCCAAAACAAATGACATTGTAGCCAATTTATGGTAAGTTAATCTGATATTTCTGGAAAGTTGATTTAGTGCATATCATTAAAAGGTAGGCAAGCGTAACTAAAATGATTGTTTCGTCTTTAGTTGGATTATATAAGGCATGTTATTAATAATTAGGGGTACCGGGTTCATTTTTCTCTACTCTTAATCGGTCTGAAATTTTCTAAGTTGTCATTTGTTGTGGGACGGTGGGAGTAGTCAAAGTGAGGCTAAGATTATTAAATTTCAATAATAACATTGGTAATTAGTATACAATACTAAAGTCTCTATCTCTCTATCTATTTATTCTATCTTAATTATTCACCCCTAGCCAGTTCCTTTCTGTCACTTCTCTCTCCTGTCTCTACCTTCTCTCCTCCAATACGCTGGTGGCGGGGCGGGGCGGGGGGGGGGGGGGGGGGGGGGGGGGGGGGTGATGTCAATCAAGACAGCACACATAATAGATCTTGATTCACATGTGGCGATGCATAATGTGTTGGAGAAAAGAACCACGAATTTGGGAGGCATTCAGTTAATCGTGAGTTGTCATGTGTTGGGGACAAAGCAACGCTTTTTAAGTGTGACGCAACTAAATTTGTGTGGAGTCGAATAGCAACACTTTTCAAGAACCAAGCCTAGTCTAGGTAACAAATTTCACGCCTCGTCTTGATGTGTCAAAAATGAGCACGCAATGGTAATTAAAGCAGAGTATAGAACAACGGTACACAAATCAATTCCATAAGCCCTAAGTTTCTTCTCTCTGTCACCTTCCTGCTCTCCGTTAATTGAGAAGAGAAAAAAAAAAAGAAAAACAAAATGTTGTGTCGATGGGAAAAGGGTCGCAAGTGCGGGAACATGGTCGCTACGTTACCATAGTGACCTATAGCATCACCCACTTTGATTCTGAATAATCTCAATCCACAATCCAGTCATGCGATCTAGAAAAAGAAAACAAAACTGTTGCAAATTAAAATTGGAATTTCATCCAGACATTCATAGGGAGTAAATTAGAATCCATAGGTGTTTGAGAAAGGAACCACAAGAGCTGTGAGCAATCAGATTAGTGTTTGGGCCACGGACAAGGGTCTAGACTAAGGAAAGAAGAATCCTGGATGTGTACAACGGATGGATGTTGCCATCATCTCAGAGAGAGCAGAAATAGGTCCCACATCTTGCAATGAGAGCAATACATGACTCGATTGCTTGAAATTAATTATTGCATTAACTTAAATTCTGCTAATTTTTTATGGTGTCGATCATACATTTACAGTTATCACAGACTCAAACTTGATAGAGTCTGTTAAGTCCACAGCAATCTCCATGTACGGTGCCACGCTGGCGCACATCGTGGCCACTTCTTTCAACACTGGAGACGACATTGCTGGGTCATCATGAATCCAATCTATGCACTCCAACATGGACGAAGCCGAGGAGTAAAGCCAATCTTGAGCAAAAGCTTCTCCGATGCGAAATCTTTCTGGCTCTTCACGCCTGCAACAAGGTGGTCGAGGCGAGCCAATGTCACGTTGGCACCCTGGGCTTCTGTGGATACCGTGTTAAAGCAGTCGGCTAGCACCATGTCCGCCATGCGCCCAGCACCATTGCCACGGTGATTCAGGCGTCCGATCTCGTCAGTTAGACCTTGCTGACGCGTAATCGCGAGGCCGGCGCTGGTGCGGGCGACCCTTGCGAGGCTGCCATGAAAGGAGCCCGCATACGGGAGTAGGAGGTTGTAGCAGGCGTCTGCGTGGTCCACAGCTGCACAGCACGCGTGAAGGAAACTCGCCGCCGCAGAATATGACGGCCCTGGTGCGGGCGCCGTTGGTGACTGGTTTGTAGCGACGGCGGCGGTACATGCGACTAGGACGAGGATCTGGAGCTGGAAGAAGCAGGAGGTCGCCATCGCCATTTGATCGAGATGGGGTGTGTCAGGATTGCGATTCCTTGAAACCATGGAGGGATATAAATAGGATGAAAGGAGCCTGGAGCCGTTTTAAGTTTGGCAAATTTGCATGCCAGCCTTTTATTCTAACCAAAATTAGGCTGTGTTTCCTTAGCCTACAACATTAAATTGGTCTAAATCCTTTTGCAGTATGACTTTCTCCTTTCGGAACTCATCACGATATCTCTACAGAAGGAAACGAATTATGCCCTCGTATAATATACAGATAATGATGGACAGCACAGAAAGATCATCAACGTTGGTGATTGTTTGCCTTCTTTTGGTCGACTCAAGTACAGAGGAGCTCGCGTGAAGGAAACTCGCTGCCGCAGAAGACGATGGCACCGGCGCCGGCGCTGGAGCCATTGGTGACTCGTTTGTGGCGAGGGCAGCAGTACACGTGGCTAGGAGGAGGAGGAGCTACAAGAAGTAGGAGGTCGCCATCATCGTGTGGGAGAAGGGACGTCTATGAGGCTTGCGATTTGCAATTGAAACCATAGCGAGATAAAAATACGATCCAAAGTAGCCTGGAGTCGTTTTAAGGTTGGAAGTTTTTTCATGCCAGCTTTTATTGGAACCAAAATACGATCCAAACATTAAATAGGCTGATCTAAATCCTTCCTGTTTGATTTCTCTAGTGCTAGCTGTACATTCCATTCAAGTCGCAAGTATACTTGATATTCTTTTTGGAATTCATTATGATAAATAGATATCTTTATTATATAAGGAAGCAAAATATATGCGCGCTTATTGATGAATTAACCCAACCATCTCCCATTCCCGTCCGGCTAAATCGAGAATGGCTGCCAATTATGTTTATTGAAGAAAGAACATGAGACAGATTGAGGGGGGCCGATCCGTGGATGGAGTTTTTTTTTTGTGATACATTATTATTTTTCTTTTGGGGGTTTTGTGTGAATGAGTACAGGTGGGATACGCAGGCATTTGGACAGTTCGATCAATGCTCGTTTGCATATTTGCACTAAGATTTTTCCTAAGGTGGCAAAAATCTCAGTGCAAATGCAAAGTGAGTGCAATGATGCAAACATAAAATTGCACTAGTCTGATCATGATTTCAGTGAATACTGATGGCTCTTTTAATCCTCAGTTGGCATCGGGTGGCAGTGGAGTTGTGATTAGGGATCATCAAGGAGAGGTGCTTGTAGCTGAGGCAAAGTGGTATGAGTTCCTTCCTGATGTGATGACTATTGAGGCGATTGCAGCACGAGATGGTCTGCTGCTAGCAGTGGCACATGGCTTCAGCAGAGTCATCCTGGAGATGGATTGCTTACCGCTAGTGAATCTTATTCAAGCGGAAGATGGACATAGGTCGCCCGTTGGTGGCTTATGGCATGAGATACGAGAGCTAAGCAGGTCTTGTACCTCATTTAATGTTTGTTTTGTAAGAAGGGAGGCAAATTCGGCAGCACACTGTTGCGCGGGAATGGCTTCCACTTCGTCTAGAATTTGTAGTTGGATTGATTGCACTCCGAACTGGATTAGGGAGGCAACTGAGAACGGATAGAGACAGATTTGGGGAAGCTCAGCGCACAATCGTGACGGCGTCTAGGGTTTATATTTATAGTCAGGTGTACATAGGGTTACAAGGGATAAGAATCCCATTAGGAGATAGCTATCCTAATATACAAGATATGCACACATTAACACCCCCCGCAGTCTCATCGGGAGGATCGCGAACGGTGAGGCTGGACCGAAACTCTTGAAACAATTGTATCGGCAGCCCTTTGGTCATGATGTCCGCGAACTGATGGCTAGAGGGGACATGAAGCACCTGAACAGAACCGATAGACACCTTTTTGCGAACGAAGTGAATGTCGATCTCGATATGTTTGGTGCGACGATGATGAACCGGATTGGAGCTCATGTAAACGGCACTGATGTGTCGCAGTAGACCACTGTGGCGCTCCGGAGAGGACAATGAAGTTCTTGTAGCAACTGACGCACCCAATAGCATTCAGCAACGGCGTGAGCAACAGCGCGGTACTCCGCTTCAGCGCTAGAACGAGAGACGGTCGTCTGGCGCTTGGAGGACCATGAGATGAGGTTGTCACCAAGGTAGACACAGTAGCCCGACGTGGAGCGACGGGAGTCCAGACACCCAGCCCAATCCCATCGGAGTAAGCAACAAGTTCCATGGAAGAAGAAGGCGACAGCTGAAGACCTTGATTGACAGTACCTTTCACATACCGGAGGATGCGCTTGATCATGTTAAGATGAGGCTCATAGGGATCATGCATAAACAAGCAAACTTGCTGTACGGCGTATGCAATGTCAGGGCGAGTGAGCGTCAAATATTGGAGAGCACCAGTGAGACTCCGATATTTTGTAGCATCAGCGACAGGAGGACCGTCCGAGGCAGATAGCTTGGCCTTTGTATCAACAGGAGTAGCCGTCGGGTGGCATTCAGTCATCCCGGCGCGCTGCAAGAGATCGATGGCGTACTGGCGTTGAGAGAGGAACAGCCTAGAACGAGACCGACGAACATCGATGACCAGGAAAAAATGCCAGATCAGTCATGGCAAATTCATGCTGAAGTCTTCGAGTAATATCATGAAGAAGAGCTGTAGTGGAAGCAGTCAATATGATATCATCCACATAAAACAATATGTAAGCCAAAGCATCACCCTTCCTGAGAACAAACAGTGAGGTGTCGGAAGCAGATGCCAGAAAGCCCAATGTGCGAATGTGAGTGGCAAATCTGTGGTACCATGCCCGGAGTGCTTGCTTGAGACCATAAAGAGACTTGAGCAAGCGGCACACGTGATCGGGATGAGCAGAATCAAGAAAACCAGACGACTGTTGGCAATAAACTGTCTCGTCGAGAGTGCCATGAAGAAAAGCATTCTTGACATCCAATTGATGAATGGGCCAAGAACGGGAAACTACAAGGCTGAGAACAGTGTGAATAGTAGCCGGCTTCACCACGGGGCTAAAGGTCTCATCAAAATCAATTCCGGGACGTTGAGAATAACCACGGACTACCCAGCGAGCTTTGTACCTGGCGAGTGTACCATCGGAGTGATGCTTGTGCTTGAACACCCACTTGCCGGAGACGACATTCGCGCCGGGTGGGCGAGGGACGAGGGCCCAAGTCTTGTTGGAGACAAGGGCGTCATACTCCTCGCGCATGGCGCGGTGCCAGTGAGGATCTGAGAGAGCCTGACGATAGGAGGAGGGCACGAGGGAGACGGCATCAACGTCCGCGAGGTTTATGAGCCGTTCACGGGGCTTCACAATGCCGGCGCGCGCTCGGGTCGTCATGTCGTGAGGACCAGGAGCGGGGCGAGGCACGGGAGGCGCTGGTGGAGCAGGGACACCCCGCGGCGCGCGCTCACCACGAGCGCGACGAGGCGCGGCGGGCGCGACGACAGTAGGTGCGGCGGGCACGTCGGGCACAGGTGTCGGATCGGCCACAGGGGCGTCCGGCATAGGGGCGGGGGCCACAAGAGCGGAGCCCGCAGGAGCGGTGTGGGCCGAGCCCACGGAAGAGGAGGCCGCAGCGGTGTCGTGGGCCGGGCCAGTTGAGTGGCGGCCCCAGGG
>LAPY01004279.1:6941-22337 GCA_000970635.1 Eragrostis tef
CCTTAGGGCCGTGACCACCACGGCCATGGCATTGAGCGTAGAATGGAGACGGTTCACCACGGCGTCAAAGAAATGCAGCAATGCCTGGTTCTCGCGCACCTAGACTTCTGGTTCTCGCGCACCTGGACCTCGAGGTGCGCCGTGAGATGCTTCTCCCTACCTATGACGTGCCTGTCCATCCCTTCGCTTCCTGGCCGCCCCCGCTAACAAAGAACAAATGAAAATATATGTAGAGGTGACAATCACTATCATTACTGAATTTGTTTGGTGCGTAAATTTTTTAAACCCTAGGTTTTATAGTCATGATTGCATAAATTTTGGGCTCATGTCACATAACCCATGTATTCCGGTTAAATTGTTTCATAAGACCTCACCTTTATGAATGTAGCTATGGATTCTACTTTAATTTTTGAAGATTACATGACCGTGCAACCAACTAAATTGTTTTGTTAATCAGATCGATTACAGAAATTGCATCATCGAAGCACAAAAATATAGTTCATATGTCATATTCGTGACTATTTATAAAAGAGATGTGTTTCGTGAAATAATATGACGTGTTAAGTGATACGAGGCAAAATATGTGTGATTTTATGAGATAAGAGCTATAATATGGTTTTTTATGAAATTTACTCTTGTTTGGTCTCTCGTAGGACTAAGCAAACTATTATTTAGAGCTGTGATAAATGAAATGATTTATGTCATGCGGTGACATTTAATGTGAGTTAGAGCATCTCCAAAAGAGACCTATAAATCTCTCTTAAATCAAACTATTGAGAGTCAATAAAAAAAACCCATATCCAAAAGGACCAAAAAACCACTCTTAATTTTTTCATAGCCACCAAACTCCCCTCATTTGTAGCTACAAACAGAGGAAGAATCTTTTTTCTATGGAATTAATATTTTTGTGGTCTCAAATGCTAATGTGGTCTAATTAAGAGTGGTTTAATATACTTTTAGGGGAGAACTGTTGGAGGAGAGAAAAATTATCCTTATAATTTTTTGATTGCTCATAAAATTAAGTTTATGAGGCTAGTTTTATGGGAGTTTTTTTGGCTATGCTCTTAGATGTATAATACTTAAACTAACAATCTTTTACTTTCCTTAACAAACATGTTTTTGTTGTACCCCCTGCCGTGCTGCTCGACAACTGACCGGTAGCAAAATAGGAGACGAATCTGATTCCTAATTGAGATTATGAGCCTCGATGTGCTGGGAAAACAACACAGGTAAAAGAAAAGGACAAAGAAACACGAAGAGGATAACATGCAAAAACCCAACCCTCCCAAGAACCTCTCCTTCCCCTTTCTCCCATGGAGCTCCTCGCAGCTCCCTTCCCCTCCCTCCTCCCCAGAGCCCACCAATTCTCACCGCAACCTGCCCCCAGGCCCCGCCATGGCCGGCTCCTCCGCTCCCGCTTCCGCTCCATGAATCGAGAAGCAGCTCCCACGGCCCACGCCACAATACCCGCCCCCCCGGCCAAGAACCAAGAGCCAACCTGACACCTGGTCCTTCTCCTTCCCTGCGCAAGGTGCCCAAGATTGTCTCGGAGACGAAGCTAATCACGATGCACTCCTGCGCCGGGCGCCTGGACGACGCCCGCAAGGTGTTTGACGAAATGGCCTACAGGGACCTGCTCGCCTGGTCCGCCATGATTGGTGCGTACGCCATCAGGGGCATGTACCGCGAGGTCGTTGCGCTTGCGGTGCAAATGGTCGGGGAAGGTGTCATCCCGGACAGGTTCTTGATCACTCGGGTTTTTCAGGCATGCGCGTACGCTGAGAACCTGGACCTCGGGATGACACTGCATTCCATGGCAATCCGGAGAGGGTTCATGGGGAGGGTGAAGGACGTGCCGGTTGCAAACTCTGTGCTGGTGATGTATGTCAAGTGTGGAGAATTGGGGCGTGCTCGTATGCTGTTTGAGAAGATGGAGCAACGGGACCTGGGCTCTTGGAATTCTATGATCTTTGGGTGTTGCTTGTCGGGTGAGTGGGAGGAGGCACGGAGGCTGCTTCATGATATGAGGCGTGAAGGTACAGAACCTGGCGTCGTCACGTGGAATACGTTGATTTCGAGCTATGCTAGGTGTGGGGATCTAGATATTGCCATGGAGTTGCTGGAGCAGATGGAGGAGTCTGGAGTTTCTCCAGATGTTGTCACCTGGACTAGCCTTGTGTCAGGTCTTGTCCACAGTGATAGAGGGGATGAGGCACTTCATAGTTTCAGCCGGATGCGTCTCGCTGGTGTGGAACCTAATGGCATGACAATTGCGAGCGCCATCTCAGCTTGTGCCAGTTTGAAGCTATTAAATCAAGGAATGGAGCTCCATTGCCACGCTATTAAAGTTGGGAGTGTTAACAATGTTCTCTCTGGGAACTCCTTGGTTGACATGTATGCAAAATGTGGAGAAATAGTTGCCGCTAGGAAAATATTCAATGAGATACCTGAGAAGGATATTTTCTCCTGGAACTCGATGATTTCAGGGTATGCACAAGTGGGCTATTGTGGCAAAGCATATGAACTATTCTGTAAGATGGAGAGCCATGGTGTTCGGCGCAATGTGATAACCTGGAATATAATGATATCAGGATATATACGAAATGGGGATGATGAGAGAGCTTTTGAGCTATTTCAGATAATGGAAAGCTATGGAGTAAAAAGGGATACAGCCTCGTGGAACATACTCATTGCTGGGTCAGTGCAGAATGGTCATTTCGATAGAGCCTTAAGAATATTCCGGCAGATGCAATCGCTTCTGATGAGGCCCGACTATATTACAATCTTAAGTATCATTCCAGCATTCTCCAACTTAGTTGCGGCTTGGAAAGTACGGGAGATCCATGCCTGTATATTCCATCACAACTTAGAAGTGGATGGAAAAATTGCCAATGCGCTTATCAATGCCTATTCAAAATCTGGCGATCTTGCTGGTGCATGTGCTGTTTTTGATAGCCATTCTTCGAAGAATATTATTTCTTGGAATTGTATCATTCTTGCGCATTTGCTGCATGGTTGTCCGGATGAAGCACTGAAGCACTTCGGTCAAATGAAGGAAGTGGGTTTGCTACCAGATCATACAACTTTGACCGCTGTTATCAAGGCCTATGGTCTCAAGGGAAATGTATCACAAGGGAAAGACATATTTTTCAATATGACACATGATTACAACATAATTCCAGATTTGGATCATTATGCAGCAATGGTAGATCTTCTTGGCCGCTCAGGAAGACTACAAGAAGCGTACGAGCTTATTGATCACATGCCACTCATACCTAATTCAGCAGTCTGGGAGGCATTTCTGACTGCAGCTACAGCTAATGGAAATGTGAGGCTGGCATACATGGCAGCAAGGGAGCTGTCAGAAATTGAACCCAGAGACCCTAGAATTCAAAGACTGCTTTCCAGTCTGCAAGATCTAGCTGGAAAGTCTCTTGATGTGCCAGACTTGATGGTACCTAACAGAGGAAGAGAGTTGGATGAGGTTGATAGTTGTTCTGTTGACATAAATAATAAGGTCTATTTGTTCTCAACCGGTGATTATTTTGTCTTAGAGCAATCAATAGCTGAACTAAAGCTGATTCAGATGGAACTCACCATGCTGAACATTGGTAATGGAACTATGGAAGAAAAGGAAGAAGTAACCGATATCCATTGTGAGGAGCTAGCAATTGCTTTTGCAATTTCTAATTCCCCCAATTTTCGAAGCATACGGATCATAAAATGTTTAAGGATGTGTAGCCATTGCCATACCTTTGCGAAGTTAGTTTCAGAGAAATACGAGCGGCAGATCCTGATCAAAGATACAAATTGTTTGCATAAGTTTGAAGGTGGAAAGTGCTCTTGTGAAGATTATTGGTAAATACAGCAATAAGCACAACGGACAAACAGTATTGTCAAGTAACCATGCCTGAACAGTATTATGTACAGAATATTCACATAGCTGGTCTCGTGAAGTGATGACGTTCAATTTATATGATGTCCCTTATGCCAGTAGTCGCATTATCTTCGATTTCCACTGATACCAAGACATCTTGAACATGGTATGAGATAATGAGAACGAAACTAGATGTTTCATGCAAATTTTTCCATTTTCCAAAAATAAATCCATTGGCACCTAGTGCTGAATGGTTCGTCATTGCGTAGTGTTGACTCTCAAGATATCTTGTGCAGAAATTAGGTCCCTGGAGTCCAGAATCAAGATATCATGTTCAAAAAGTCTATCTCCAGATTAAAATCATAACTGTAGTATGTGGTACCAGAAAAGGAATCCATTCCGATGATATTGTCAGCTTCGGTGAGGTACTCTGTATGGACTGCGAGAGTTGATCTCCTATTTGATTACTTAGCAACATCATGTCTGGTAAGCGAACAGTTTGCTACAAATATTCACTGCTACCTCTTTTATTTTTCTTAGCTATTGTTTACTTTTGTAATTTGATCATTTCATTGAGTATTTCTATATGTACGATAAAAGATATATTTCACAGTCTCCATTGAAGTAATATAAGTAGTGTATATGTAGCCTAACAGGACAGCATAGGACTGTAGTAAGGGGATTCATAATTTTTAGCTGGATTTAGTAACTGCATCAGTCACATCCTTTCTAAACGTTATTTGCACTGCACCAGTTAATTGTGTTCTCTCTAATAAAGTATGATGTCTCTAGCACACCTTATAGCTTTCAAGTTTGTTACTTGCTTGTTTGGAATTGTATTGAATGTCTAGAGAGAAGGTTAATTGCTTGAAAAAATTTCTGCTATCTATAAATCCTGTTTTAAACAAAAAATTCTCATGTGCCACCTTTACCACTTCTTGATTACTCCCATCAAGATTTATTTCTTGTGGAAGGGTGGTATTTAAAACACTCGTCCGTATGATTGCTCAGAGGAAATTCGCCGTCAAATTTTCAACATTTAAGAGTGAGAAAACAGACTAAAACAGACTTGTAAATCTCCTGATTAAACTAGCTCTTAATGGCTTCTAAATTTGGCACATTTTCTTAATACCAATTGGCCCGTCTGATTGTGCCCTGTGCTGGAATACTAAAACATACTTTTTTCATGCAGATTCTGAAGCATCTATGCGGAGAAACAGTGAAAAATTATCCTTCCAGTGGTCATCATGCACATTGGTGTCGTAGATAGGAAATACTGACTAAAACTCGCGTAGTACCTTGAACCTTAGTGATAGTGATGTTACAAAATCCTTTAGCTACATTCATTTGGTTCATCAAATACAGAATCAATACCTCATGTGGTCGATCAGTTGCAGATCCACTCTGGCAACAATTTGGTAGAAATTTGGGTTCCACTTGCCTCTTCCTGTGACGGGTTTTTGTGGGCTCTGGGCTCCTATCAGGTTAACTGAAATTCAAGCTGGAGATTGTGCTAACATGTGTAGTGATGGTTATTGGTTTTTCAAAATTAAGGTGTCCAACGATGACAAGTAGTACTGATAACTAATATTCAGTTCGTATGCAATATCCGGGCAGAATCCATATGCAACCAATGAATTGTTAGCTGCTTGTTCTCGTTGCTTTGATTCGATTCATTATGTTTTCAATGCACACCATTGACTCATATGTTTTATGAGTCGTCAGAGTCAACTTGTCCTCTAGTATAGAATAATTCATTTTCTGCCCTTTCTGCTTGTGTGGGGGAATAAGATTCTCTTCCCCTAAATTGGAAACGAAACCAAATCCAGTTGTACGCGTGGTTAGCACTCACCTTCTGACTGGTGAAAAGATAGAAATGATCAGGCATTCAGGTGGTATAGTGGTCAAATTTTGAAAACTCTTGGCTCTTGAGGATTATTTGACGACCATCCTCTATGTATAGCTTTGAATTTTGAAGAGTCTTGGCTCTTGAGGATTATTCGATGACCATCCTTTATGTATAGTTTTGAATCTTGAAAAAGTCTTGGCTCTTAATGGATGGAGATTTAGTAATAGACTTACGTCATAAACATGTCTTTCATCCGAACTTGTGGTGTTTTATTCTCTATGTCAATGGGTGTTGCAGATAGATGCTGCAAAGTTTGTAATAATTTGTAGCGTCTCCGCTAATCGCAGGATCGAGTCGGTCTGTGCCGGTGAACGGACACAACAGTACATCACTCACCTTCTGACTGGTGAAAAGATAGAAATGATCAGGCATTCAGGTGGTATAGTGGTCAAATTTTGAAAACTCTTGGCTCTTGAGGATTATTTGACGACCATCCTCTATGTATAGCTTTGAATTTTGAAGAGTCTTGGCTCTTGAGGATTATTCGATGACCATCCTTTATGTATAGTTTTGAATCTTGAAAAAGTCTTGGCTCTTAATGGATGGAGATTTAGTAATAGACTTACGTCATAAACATGTCTTTCATCCGAACTTGTGGTGTTTTATTCTCTATGTCAATGGGTGTTGCAGATGGATGTGCTGCAAAGTTTATAATAATTGGCTCTAGCCTCTTGAGGTGAAGGCCAGGACATCTTTTTTCGTTATCTAAAAAAAATTGAACAACCTGTGAATACATAGTGTCCTTTTCATCTACTACAAACATAGATCCCTAAGCAAACAAAATAAAATAAAATACAAACTACTTTTTCGGTACTCCACTACGTATTCGAATTTCGAAAATGAAAAGCTATATTAAAGGATAGGCACTCGGCACTCAACCTGCAGCCCCAAGCCCCTCCTAAACTTGCCACCGCCACCCAGGCCTCAAGCCTATTATACTTATACGGTTCAGCAGGCCTTCAACGTTCAGAATGCAATAGTAACAGAACAACAGAGCGAAAGGTTATCGACGTGAAGATTATGTGTTAACAGGTGACATCCTTTTTAAAAAGGAATCAATGGAGGTATGGTGTACGTAGAACAAATGCTAAGCGTCGAAAGGAGAAGATTGCTCACTGTAAAAAAAAATCAGAGAGAGAGAGAGATGGCTTCACCAAGCGACAGAAGCAAGAGAATATTAACACGTGAGAATATTAGGCTGCCGATACATTCTCTGAGAATTAATTAGTTTCGATCATTTTCTTATTTTAATGTTGCTCTATACTACGTGAGTTATAATGGTTCAGTTCCACCGCAAAAAAAAAAGTTATAATGGTTCAGTTCAAGTCCGTCTCTTTATTTGTTTTGGCTTAACCGGGTCCGGTTTAGAGTAGAGTCTAGGTCGGACTTGGTTGAATCATGGAGTCCAGGTCCTACGCCTGCGTGTCACGTATGTATAGGCCAGGGTCAGTCGTGCATCGGGTACACTAGTTTTTTGTCGTAAGTTTCTTTTCTTCTTGTTCGATTCCAGAGAAGAACCCTAGAAGAAGGTGATCTCCTTCTTCCTGTCTTTCCGTGTTTTGTTACCGTCCTGTAACGACCGTCAAGGGATCGCGATCAGGTTCGTCAGCTTCTGGACGTTTCTTGAATTCGTGTGATTCTCCCCTTCAGATCGTGCTCAATCTACGGTACGGCTTGAAATTTTCTACAGTGTTTGGTTTTGCATCTGTACAGAACCTAATTAGTAATTACTGTTTTACTACTTACTACTGGAGATTTATCACTTGGAGACAACTGTGTTGCGTCGCTGCTCTTTCAGTAACCGTTGCCAGCATTATTTATTAGTATTGAGAATTCAGTCGTAAAGTCCCAGAACTTCGTTTTTCCTGTTTGGTTGTGAGACAACTGCTGCTGCTATCTTTACTTGCTGCTAGTACCGTGAAAGATTGGGCACATACACGCATCAGCTCGTGTGTCACTAGATCCGTATCAATGAGCCACTATGTTGAATGTCGGACGGATTTTGTATTGATAATTCTGTAATATCTATCACTAATGCTGCACTAATTGTTTATATTGTTACATTTGTGAAATTTGAATTTTGGTCTCCCAATATGTTGGCCTGTGGCGAACCATGGTGAGATCAGGGTGACGGCAGTTTTGCAGTTAAATGTGGATTAATAAATTTTAATGTGTTCATAGCATATACATATTGTGCTAGGTTATTAGGTTTGCTGTAAGGTTTCAGCTGCGTTTTCTTTGGAAACTTCAATGAGATCAGAAGTTCAAATGTATAAGAAGCTATTTTGTTATTGATGTACATTGTGTTTCTAGAGTGCTGTATGCTGATTAATTAAGAGCCTTTGCTTGAATTTTAGGATTTTTTTTGTTTTGATGAAGATAAGCTGAGGTCTGTGATTACTGATTTCGCAGGAAACATGATAAATCTTTTTAAGATCAAGGACCAAAAGAAGGATGATGCAGCATGTGCCAAAGGAAAGCCTGCTGCCAAGAAGCAGAGCCCAGGGGAACTGCGTCTCCATAAAGGTTCATCGTTTGGGAACAAATTTGGCACTGATATGTCAGATCCACGATAGCTACTTCACAATTGTTTCAGATATTGCTGAACTGAACCTTCCCAAGACCACCACAATTTGTTTTCCAAATGGGAAGGATGATCTGATGAACTTTGAGGCCACTATTCGGCCTGATGAAGGATACTATGTGTAAGTGTTTCTTAAGCCACAACAATTTATTTTACTCATATTTCCTTATGGAATTTATGAAAAATACTTTATCCATGACATAAATTTTGCTTTTTGATACCATCGAACTTCTTAATATAAATGATCTGCATCTGGCTTATAGAGATTTTGTCTAGGCACGGGTAGTTTCTGAATTATGATGTGGGCATGGATAACTGAATGCCATAATGAGGTTGTAGATTTAGTATGTTGCCAGTTATGGTTTTAGTGATCGCCATAACAAACATATAAGAGGGGTAAATTTTCAGGTGTGGTGGAATGGTTTTAGTGATCGCCATAACAACGCTATAATTTGTTTTTTTATCTTTTTCGCAGCAGTTTCCTATTCTTCCTCATAGTAACATAGCATCCCCAATTTTATACTCACGCAGCCTGTTTTGTGTCTGCTTGCTGTTTGTTGGTTGGGATTTGGGAATATGTTTGATCTGCAAATATTAGCATTGGCCTAATTCGATTCCAAGCAGAAACTTAATTTATTGCTAACATGAACATGTTCCTCTCAGAAATGGTAAATTTGTGTTTACCTTCCAAGTTCCTCCGGCTTACCCTCATGATCCTCCGAAAGTCAAGAGCAAGACTAAGGTATCTTTCTATATTCACATCTATCCCTTTACGTGCTACTGCCATTTGAATCAGTAGCCAACCTTTGTAAGTTATAAACTTGTTATTCTTTGCACTAATGTTTCATATTTGTCTATAAGGTTTACCACCCAAATATTGACTTGGAGGGGAATGTGTGCCTGAACATTCTACGTGAGGATTGGAAGCCTGTTCTGAATATCAACACCATTGTGTACGGCTTGAACCTTCTTTTCTCGGTGAGTATAGTATATTTGGTCAGTTACTGATCAGATAGCTATAGCTATTGAGAAAATATAAGGAAACATCGTTTTCAAAGTGATTTTGTTTATCTATTTGATGTTTTTGTCTCGAATCCATATCACTCTTCTTAGCATCATTTCACCCGCAGCAGAAGAGTTTACAATTTTGTTTCATCAGTTGCTAATCATATTCTACTATCATGTGCAGCAACCTAATGATGAGGACCCCTTAAACCATGAGGCAGCAGCCGTTCTTCGTGATGACCCGAAAAAGTTCGAGAAAAATGTTCAGAGGGCAATGGCTGGAGGATATATTGGTGAAACCCACTTCCCTAGGTGTTATTGAGATATTTGACTTGTGGGCAACTATTGACGGTACAATGTGCTATGGGAAACAGAAGGTGCCCAAGATGGGCTACTCTAGTTAAGTATTTGGGCATGCAATATAAGTTCGTGTGTCAAGTCACTGAACACATCTTTGGAATGTACAATCAGAAGGCTTATGTTGAACTGTCGTCACAATTTCCTGTCTGTTGGCGACCGTACGTGTTCACTCCGGTCGCCAATACTTGTTGAAAATACTGAACTGGGATACAGAATGCACGGATTTGGCTCGCGCCAACATAATTCTGTGTTAACTACGCACGTGCTCTTTTTCCCTTTAAAAGCTTTTACAAAATGAAAAGGTATTTATATTTTTCTTCATTACCGGGTCTGTTTTTGTCTTAATACAAATATACACAGCTCTCTTACGTATTTAAGAAAAAAAATTCAACTACATAACCGGACATACTAATTCTAAATTTGGACATTTTTTCAGACTTTGCGAAGTCAACCCTGTTTCTTTTTTAGTTCGAAACAAGGACTTGCCCCTAGTCACCTCAATCCTCCTAAAAGTGACTAAAGATATATAAAAAAGAGCAAGAAACACATAAAAAGAGAAAAAAAGTCTAAAAACCAGATATATTAGTCAGCGATTCAAACAGGTCCACCTAAACATTAGCTGGCTAATTTTATCCGACTAGAGGATCCAAGCAAAGCCTAAGCTCATAGTCAACTGTAAACGAACTCATATCCATAGAAGGAAGTGAGAAGCTCACGTTTGCCTCGACACCCTTGGCGTGGCGTTTGGTTCTCAAACCCGTGTTGATAAGCGTTAGCCAAATCGAGCCCGTCTGCATCGCTGTGACTTGGCCACGAGATTTGACTCGACCCGAGTACTACCATGCAAGCCGTTGATTTCTTCGTGCACCGCACACGAGGTCTGAGAGATCAGCTTAACTCCAATATAAGACCATGGCCCTTCGAAGTTCGTGGCGTGCCAATCAATTTGATTCAACAGCTGACAAGATATGTGATGATGTTGCATCCAGTTAAGAAAACTACAATGAGCCGATACAACACTTGCAAATAAAACATGTAGTGATTCATCAGCTCGATAATTAATTGAGTTGCAGCATGCAACCTCTTCATGTTTTGGATCTGATTCCTAGACCTGGCATTGAACCCACCACGGGCAGCGCGCCGACGTCACCAGGTGCCTCCTCGACAGCGTCGTCGCCCGCCTCGCACCCCCCAGCAAGGTGTTCCGCTTCTTCGACGTCGTCCTCTGCCGCCTATGCCGCGAGCCCCGCCAGCTCCCCGTCATGGCCAGCTTCAACAGGCGCTCGACGCTGGGGACTGCGAGTGGTTCAGGCACAGGAGATGTGCGTGCGCGACGCCCTCACCTACGCCATGATTACTGGATGGATTTGGGCTATCTGTAGGGCTCGTTCGGCAGCTTGGGATTAATTCCTGTGCAGGATTCACACTATGTATAGATTGAGTGATTCTATGTGTGTCACTCAATCCTACACCTTATAGGTTTGGTTCTCATATTTTCTAATTCCATGACCCAAAGTATTGTTTGGTTGACTGCGATCAAATTCGCGTGCGTCAGTGGGACTCGTTCCATGAAGTCGGACACTAGAAATGATTCCTAGCGTTTTGTTGGGCGCAATGGTTGGATTGGACTAGATGGGAATCCAACTCAGAAATAACCAAACAACATTTCCAGCCTACTCTAAGATTCTCTCCCGGTTATGAAAACCCACTGGATTTTAGCCCAAATCCTAGGCATTTCATGCCAAATGAACAAGGCCGTACTTTGACCGGATTGGATTGGAGGCTACAGGTTTCATACGAGTTTGAATTGGATTGGGGCGTTTCATTAGTCAGACTTTCAATTGGATCCTCTATATTGATTTGGATGTCAATCCACTCCCAGCACTGCAACCTCTGCAGGCGACGAGGGAGGTACTGGGCCTGAGCAGCTTCGGTGATGGCCGAGCACCACCATTAACGACGATGTGCTCGCGGCCACGCAACGCACGGTGCCCACCTTCGACATGGTGGAAAACCGTGTCGCGTTGCTTTGCCTTCATGTCTCCAGAGCTCTTCAAGTGCTTTCGTTCTCAACTCTCAAGGTCGCATGGCAAGGACGAGGAAGAAATGATTTGCTCCTTCTCAGCTGACTGAGATTTTGTAGATCTCTTAGTCATATTTTCAGAACATCTAACATGTACACACAGAACATTTGTTTAGTGAAGCTAAAACATGTTTTGATTGAAGCTGGAACATTTAGTCAGTAGGTGACTAAAATTTAAAATAATTCTTGATCACATCTAACGGAACAAATAGAATGCATGCGTGGAACATTGATTTATTAAAGCTGAAACAATTTTTTGTTAAAGCTTGAACATTTGTACGAATCAGCAAAACATTTTTCAAAAAAAATAAATTTTATTTGTACTAAATGTTCTATCTTCACAAAACAAATGTTCCATGTGTATATTTTGGTTGTTTTAAAAATGTGACTGAGAGATTAGCAAAATCTCAGTTACCTGAAAAGGAGACACATCCGAGGAAGAAAGAAGGGATGAAAGAAGCCGTCGGATGGACCTAATGATGGATTCAAATTGGTTTTTGATTCATTAATAGATGAACTGTTAGAGGAGGAGATAAAAATTGACTCCACAATTTTTTAAGCTGCCCTCAAAAAGTGATTTTAAAGGGATGTTTTTTTGAGCTCTCTTGAAGATGCTCTAAGGACTTGATGGTTATCACGTCTATGGGAATCCAACTCAGAAATAACCAAACAACATTTCCAGCCTACTCTAAGATTCTCTCCCGGTTATGAAAACCCACTGGATTTTAGCCCAAATCCTAGGCATTTCATGCCAAATGAACAAGGCCGTACTTTGACCGGATTGGATTGGAGGCTACAGGTTTCATACGAGTTTGAATTGGATTGGGGCGTTTCATTAGTCAGACTTTCAATTGGATCCTCTATATTGATTTGGATGTCAATCCACTCCCAGCACTGCAACCTCTGCAGGCGACGAGGGAGGTACTGGGCCTGAGCAGCTTCGGTGATGGCCGAGCACCACCATTAACGACGATGTGCTCGCGGCCACGCAACGCACGGTGCCCACCTTCGACATGGTGGAAAACCGTGTCGCGTTGCTTTGCCTTCATGTCTCCAGAGCTCTTCAAGTGCTTTCGTTCTCAACTCTCAAGGTCGCATGGCAAGGACGAGGAAGAAATGATTTGCTCCTTCTCAGCTGACTGAGATTTTGTAGATCTCTTAGTCATATTTTCAGAACATCTAACATGTACACACAGAACATTTGTTTAGTGAAGCTAAAACATGTTTTGATTGAAGCTGGAACATTTAGTCAGTAGGTGACTAAAATTTAAAATAATTCTTGATCACATCTAACGGAACAAATAGAATGCATGCGTGGAACATTGATTTATTAAAGCTGAAACAATTTTTTGTTAAAGCTTGAACATTTGTACGAATCAGCAAAACATTTTTCAAAAAAAATAAATTTTATTTGTACTAAATGTTCTATCTTCACAAAACAAATGTTCCATGTGTATATTTTGGTTGTTTTAAAAATGTGACTGAGAGATTAGCAAAATCTCAGTTACCTGAAAAGGAGACACATCCGAGGAAGAAAGAAGGGATGAAAGAAGCCGTCGGATGGACCTAATGATGGATTCAAATTGGTTTTTGATTCATTAATAGATGAACTGTTAGAGGAGGAGATAAAAATTGACTCCACAATTTTTTAAGCTGCCCTCAAAAAGTGATTTTAAAGGGATGTTTTTTTGAGCTCTCTTGAAGATGCTCTAAGGACTTGATGGTTATCACGTCTCCTTAATAACACCTTCCAATACTAAAATATCCCAGACATACCGCTAATTGTGCTAGGTAATTCTTTAGCTAATAACTATTCATCAATCATCTGATCAAGCTGGAATTAGCTATCAATGCCAAATTTGAATATCAACACATGCCTCACTCTTGGTGGCAGAAAACATGACAAGCCGTGCCAAATTCTGGTGTCAACTCGTGTGTGGCCGCGTGGGGCTCCCTGCCCACGCCGTCACCTGCGACTATGCCCGCGCATACGATGCCGACCGCTTTCTCGCTCGTTTTGCCGTACCCACGCGCAACGCGTAAGATGCGCCATCGGCTACAACCCTCCTCCGCGCGCCCTTCAGGTAGCTCCAGGTGTTTTCGGCTGGGTAGCCGGATCGTTCCATTCGTGCCTATTATTGGTGGGATTGATGAAGAGCATTTGGGTCCCTTCGTCCTCCTTTCTCAAACTTTTTCCATTTTCTTTATTTAGGAAAAAGGACATCAAAAAACAAATCTGTATCCAGAATTGGACTTCAAAGGATTCATGTTTTGCAAATGCCCCAAAAAAATATGCCACTGCTTTGGCTCATTGAAAACAATTAAAGATGGCACGTAGAGTTAAGGTTAGCAGAGCCAGATGGCACAGCGGATTAGAGTTTTCACGGTGGCATATCCGTGCAGAATAGGAGCATGCAATGGCACACAGCTAATTGACCCTTCTATTAAAATCTTACCTCATAGGAGCCTCTTTATTTCGTTGAGATCTGAAGAGATATTGCTGTTGGAGGGTGGTGGATAGGGCAGATGTAGAGACTAAAGAAAACCTATCATAGGATGCGCAGTGGCGGAGCTAGGACAACACGATAGGGGGGGCCGGGTAAGCCACTCGTATACGAAAATTGAAACAAATGTACACTTTGCTGGGAAAAAAACATTCACACATGCGTATCTCTTGCATATTAGTGTTACCAGCCGCTTAACTTGTCTATACAGAGCTATCCTTAGTGGCCACTAAGTGCTAGATCATTAATACTGATTACCTGCAGCAAGTTTGCACAATTCATAGTGGGGGCCATGGCCCCTGCCAGCCCCCCCCTTTGGCTCCGCCACTGAGGATGCGTGCATATGCAGCAAGGGACGTGACTGCGAATTTTGTCATATCCCTTTTCTTTTTTTTAGAAAAGAGAATATATTTCAATTTTCCAGCTTCTGCATCGATTGATGCATGTAACTATCTATTATTACATCATCCAATGCACCTCCCAAACAGAGGGCAGAAAACAATAAAAGTGTCATATCCCCTTTCAATTAGCATTGCTAATCGCAGGCAAAACCATTTTTTTTTCAGTGTCAAAACCCTGATTATTATGTTACATCACTTTGATTGGTTGACACGAAAGCTTGGAGAAGCTATGCGCATGATAGGAGCTACCTGGCGATGTGCATGATAGGAGCTAGCTGGAGATGGGTTTGAACTACATATTTCAGATTCTGCGTATCTCGTGGGTCAGTTCTCAACGCTCGTGAAGGCAGGCAAGCCAGTCATTACTATATTTAAATTAGACAAAGCCCTTTCATGCAGTATGAATTATTTGGGTCTGGGAAACTTCTAGGTGGTTTCTGATGTGAACTAGGATTCCCGATCTTCTGAAAGGTTCTCGAACAACAAGTTCCGAACCCCGCAATCGCAGCACCACGTCTTCTCTGGTTATCGACCGGCAATGCACGGTCGACCTCGCCGAGAAGGCTTATCCTTGCCTGCGAATCGAAGAACACAAGCAAGAACACAGTAGATTGCAACCAAAATTGCTAAAAACTGAATTAAGCTCACAGTTGGGGTCTCACAAACCGATGAA
>LAPY01004279.1:24544-35160 GCA_000970635.1 Eragrostis tef
TTTATTCTTAAAACCATGCAAACAAAGCATTAGGAACGAGCTCACCTGTAAATTCAATTTCCGTGCATGAACTCTAGTTATTGGACCATGCATGTACAGCGGAGAAGCGTTGGTCGTATCCGATGGAGTGATGTCCTCATCAGTTTCGCCGGTGCAACATGGACAGCTTGTCAACGCGTCGGCAATAACAAATTAGTGCCCCGATATGCATATCATAACTTAGGAGCTCTTAAAGGTAGATGCAGCCATGGAGCTAGGCAGGGTTCCATATTTTCATCCACTCTACACAGCTGCAACATTTCCACCTAATTGATCCACTACAAAAATACTGAGAGATCTGGAACCATGGAAAAGTTCTTGGTGACCGCTGCAACGGGAGCCTTGAAGCCAGTCCTGGAGAAGCTTACAACTTTCATGGGCAATGAGTACAAGCGTTTCAAGGGGGTGCACGTCCAGGCTAAGTCTATGGCTCAAGAGCTTGAGGCCATGCATGCGTTTCTTCTAGAGATGTCCAATGAGGAAAATCCAGATGCGCAAGACAAGATATGGACAAAGGGGGTGCGGGAGCTGTCTTATGACATCGAGGATACACTCGACGAGTTCATGCATTGTGCTGATGATAAATCTGCTAGTCAAAATGGCAGCGTTGATAGATTCAATAATTTATTGAATCGTTTGACCAAGATCAAGATCCGCCACCGGATCGCCAAGAGGATTGAAGATCTCAAGGTCCAGGTCAAAGAATTGGGTGACAAGAACAAAAGATACAAGATCCGTGAGGCTATCATGAAGCCAAGCACTACTACTGTAGACAGAAGAGCTCTTGTTATATTCGAGGATGCTTCAAAGCTTGTTGGTATCAATGAACCGAAAGAAGAGATAGTTGAGCTTTTGAGTAAAGCGAATGGGACAGTACCACTACGGAAGCCAAAGGTGGTCTCGATTGTAGGTTCCGGAGGAATGGGGAAGACGACCCTGGCAAACCAAGCATATCAAGAGCTCAAGGGGCAATTTGAGTGCCTAGCCTTCATCTCGGTGTCACGAAATCCTGACATTGTAAAGGTTCTGAGAAATATTCTCTGTCAAGTAAGCAATCAATGTTACCATATCATCGAAGTGGGGGACACGCCACAACTCATTAGAGAGATTAATAATTCTCTCCTAGACAAAAGGTATGCATTACATTGAGTCAACTATCTTATTTTCGCTCTATTGCAGAAATTCATGATTTTGTTTTGAACACTATATTTTACTGAAATGTTACCAAGATTTATTGTATTGTTTTTTTTACAACAATATAGTTCCTCAGTCCACATGCTGAGCACTGAACCTCATTTTTTTTTGGGGGAATAGCACTGAATCTCGTTTGCAATACCATAACCAATACATTTCACTGCAAGTACCTGAACTTTCATGGATATTATAACGTTTAGTTCCTTGTACCTGATTATCGTTTTGTCTCTAATATTGCCACTTTTGCGGAAGTAAAAAAAAATTATTTTGTGGCAATGGTGGTGGTTATTTTGGAACTATGGAGCAGTTACTTGTTCCAAGCTATGAACAAATGGTCACTACTGAGCATGATAAAGAAGACAATAGTGCCTGATTTTTTTTTTGTTCAAATTGCTGCAACATTGAGCACACCACGGCTCCTCATGCTTAGATTTCCGCTGCATCTCCATGTCCTGTTGCTAGTGGTGGTGTGCACTAAGGTTGCGCCCGAATGCCGGTGTTGTTTCGAAGAGGGCGCTGTGGCAGCACCACCATGCCCGTCACTCCTTCCTCTTTGTCACATAATTACCCGCCTCCCTGCTCGCTGTTGGCGTCGCGGTTGTCAACAGCTGTGATGGCCAAATGGGCCGGGCTAAACGGGCGGGCATGAAGCACGTAATTTTTGGCCCGGCCTGAGCACAACATGGCCCGATGAATTTTGGGCCCGGGCCGGCACGGCACGCACTATCGGGCCGTGCTTGAGCCGAGGGTGTGGCCCCACGGACGGCACGGCACGGCCCGATATTAGATAGATATTAAATATATTTTATGTTTTATATAACACAACAAGCATGGAGTAGTCTAGTGGTAAGTCTCTTGCTTTCTAAGTTACAAGTTGGGGGTTCAAGTCTCTACTTTGTCATATTTTTGTTCTGATTTTTAAGATTTTTAACACTATTAGGCTAAAATTGTGAAAATACACCGCCGTGCTCACGGGCCAAGCAGCCTGGCACGATTAGGCACGAAAATACCATTCCGTGCCAGGCCGTGGGCCGTGGGGTTGGCCGATAACAATTGTGTTAGAATATGTGTCCCGGGCTCCTCATAAACATGAGAGGAGGGCCGCTGTTGTAACCATGACGGCATAGCGATAGGCTCACAGGGAGGAGGCGGCTCTCGCCGGGACCTCGTAGCGGCTGGTATTGCTTATTAGGAGGAGCGTCCGTAGTCATGCCTCGGGGATGTAGGCTTCGGCCGAACCTCGTTACCAAACATCGTGCCTCTGGTGCCGTCTGTGATCTTGCATCATTTGCCTTGGTAGAACAATACGTTGCTTCTGCATGTCGTATAGTCTAACAAGGGGTATCAGTGCCATTGGTCTGAAACCCGGAATATCTCTAGGCCTCACACGGAAATCGGACCGTTGGAATGGGTCTCCCGGGCCACACGGTTATCGGGCTGTCGGAGAGGTGTCCACCCCTAGTCCCACATCGGATTGGTGCCGTCTGTGATCTTGCATCATTTGCCTTGGTAGAACAATACGTTGCTTCTGCATGTCGTATAGTCTAACAAGTGGTATCAGTGCCATTGGTTTGAAACCCGGAATATCTCTAGGCCTCACACGGAAATCGGACCGTTGGAATGGGTCTCCCGGGCCACACGGTTATCGGGCTGTCGGAGAGGTGTCCACCCGAGTGTGAAGGGGAGATGGGGCCTTCTGATGTGTGATGAGGGAGATTGTTGGGTTTAGTCCCACATCGGATATTGAAGATGGAGGAGTCCGCTTGTAAGGTGGAGGGAACCCAACCTATCAGGCTAGTCTTTTGGGTTGAGGTGGCCCATGACCTTGGTCGTGGCTCCGGTTGGGCCTGTGTGGATAGCAGGCCCATTGGGACCTGGGCTGGAGGCAGAGGTTCGTGGGTATGACGAGCCAGGCCGCGCTAACAAGTGGTATCAAGAGCCATGGTTGGATTGGATCTAGAGGTGATGCGGAAGATCACCGGGAGGTACGAGGATCATGCTCAATGGGCACCGCGAAGACTGCTTGATGTGGCGCAAGGTGGAGTATGGCGGCGATCGGCGATTCGTTCGGTGGTGTTGAACACTCTGGGCAGGCGGCCTAGACAGTTTGACGGGCTGCAGTCGACGAGGATTAGCTAGACGTGGTGATCAAACCGGCAAAGTGGATGTAGAAGACGCTACGGTCAGGGTGGCGGCTTTGGCTCGGGATCACACCGGTGGCCAGACGTGGCGGAGACCGGAGAGATTGGAGCATTGGGAGCACCGCGAGAAGGCGGTGTGACCGGTGTTGCATAAAGGCGACGGCGTGACATGCGAGCAGATTGTGTCGCGTGGCTGGTGCCTATGGTGCGAGATGCTCGCGCATAACGTGCGTGAGGGCGTGGCTCTTTTGAGACGGAGCCGGCGTTGTGAGCGTGCGGCAAGGTCTGCGATGGCGCGATGGAGTTCTGGCTAAACGTGCAGGCGCGAGACAAGGAGGGCTTGCAGTCCACGGTGGCGTGTTCCGTATTGGTCTTGGAGTCCTCGGTTGCGGGAGCACGCATAGCTGCCGGCCTGGTAGTTTCCTGATCGATCACGAGAGGAGTATTGGACTCGGAGGTGGACTCAGTGTTGTATGTGTGTGCTGTTTTGCATGGAGCTTGGAACCCGCACAAAAAGAAAAGGCAAAAGTCTCTATTGCGTGCACCGTGAGAGTATTATTAAATAATGAGGAGTATGCATGTCGGACTCGGTTGGATTTCTTTTGGGAAGCTCATGCACGTCAGAGGCCACGTTGTCTGAAGGAGTCCGGACAGGATGCGCACGGCTCTGCGGGACGGTGTGCGCAGAGTACTGCTCGGCTTCGGAAGTAGTCCTACTCGGTCCGGGGCAGGTCTCGTGGCGTGGATAAAACCAGGGGCAAGGGCGAGGGATCAGTGCAGCACAGAACAAGACGACTTGTACGGATCAAGGTAGCAGTTCAGATCGAGGTTTGCTCGATCAGCACAGGCTGAAGATCGACGTGCAGCAGGCTTTGTTTCTAGTGCGAGGCAGAGGCTCTCGGTTGCGGCCATCGTAGAGGGAACTCAGAGGCCAGTGATAGTGACGTTGTTGTCAAGGCGTACTGGCAACCAACGACGTGGTCGTGCAGGACTCCAAGGAGAAGGTTGATTCGTCTACTGTTGAGGCCAACGAGGCAAGCAGATCGGGCGGTACGACTGGCGTCACAGGACCGGTGAAACCGCGTGTTGGCGGGATGGCGCCGACGAGTGCTAGATTGAGGTGGTGAAGTTTGATGGCAGCGGCAACTTCGGCTTGTGGCAGATAAGGGTGAAAGATTTGTTGGCGCAACAAAGTCTTTCGGCTGCTCTGAAGGCGGAGAAACCGAAGAAGATGGAGTATGACGAGTGGGAGGAGAAGCAGGTGCAAACAGCTGCAAACATACGACTGTGCCTGTCTGACCATGTCATGTACAATGTCATCGGGTTAACTACACCAAAAGAAATCTGGGACAAGCTGGAAGGTCAGTACATGTCAAAGACGGTGACGACCAAGTTGTATTTGAAGCAAAAGTTATATAGGCTGAAGATGCACGAGGGGTCAGATCTTGCAGAGCACATTAATGTCTTCAATCAAATCACAGATCTGGGTCAGCTGGATGTGAAACCTGATGATGAAGACAAGGCAATAATTCTTCTATGCTCATTACCACCGTCCTATGAGCATAAGGTCACGACTCAAACGTACGGCAAGGAATCCATCAAGACTGAGGATGTTACTGCAGTGTTATTGGCTCAAGATCAAAAGAGGAAGAACAATGCAGTAGAGGAACCTCAAGCTGAAGGATTGCTGGTCAGAGGTGAGCGTGCGAGGGTGAAGGTGGAGGGCATGAGCAAGAGGAAGAAGAAGGCGCGGTGCTTTGACTGCAAGGAGTGGGGACATGTGAGAAAGGACTGTCTAGAAAAATTGAAGGGATCAAGTGCTAACGTGGCAACTTCACAGGGTGACTCGGATAGCGACGGTGATGTTCTCTCAGTAGCTATCAAGACACAGTCAACGGAAGCGTGGATGTTAGATTCAGCAAGCTCATTTCATACTACACACCATAGAGAGTGGTTCACTTCGTACAAGTCGGGTGATTTTGGCAAGGCTTATTTGGGAGATGACAGGGGACACCCTGCTATTGGAATAGGTGAGATCAAGATCAAGATTCAAGACGGAGTTGAGCGAGTGCTCCGAGGTGTTAAGCATGTGCCGGAGCTGCAGAGGAATCTAATTTCGCTTGGAGCTCTACATCGTGGTGGTTTGTTGTTTCGGGCTGAGCCGGATGGGAAGACCATGACGATTATGGAGGGCGATAAGACTGTGTTGCAGGTGCATCCATAGTCATGCCCCAGGGATGTAGGCTTAGGCTGAACCTCGTTACCAAACATCGTGCCTTTGATCTTGCATCGTTTGCCTTGGTAGATCAATCCGTTGCTTCCGCATGTCATATATTCTAACAAATTGCATGCCAGGCCGGCCCGAAATACAAACGGGCCGTGCCTTTTCGTGCCCGTGCCGTGCCGTGCCAGACGGCCCGTTTGGCCATGACTAGTCAACAGTAGGGTGTGTTGAGAGCCTTCTCGCATTCTTTTCTAACTGGCTCAGTGCTTAGCGTGTGGACTGGGGAACTTGATAGGGACTCACCTCAGTGTCATGGAACAAGATCCCATTATTTGCGAAAACTAGCCTTGGATATGAGCCATTGATAGGGACTTCCTTTTTAATTTACTCAACTTAAAATACTTAGTCATTGAAAATCTATGGATCATATAATTATATATGCAAGGGCTGATGCAGTTACTCAATCATAGCAAAAGCAGAAGTTGCAAAATCATGTTTGTTATTTTCTGACCGCCATGGAATCCAGGAGGCTACTTGTGTTGGGGGTGCAGTTGTACCCAGGATCAAATTAAAATCAGTTGTAAGCTGCAAAAATTTACCAAAAATGAACCATCCATGAGCATAATTAATGCACCCAACGAGTCGAAAACCTAGAAAAATACAGAAAACAACAGGCCAACAACCTAAGATATATAGCAGCCCCCTCGATTTCTCTGTAGAAGTGATGTGCAAACAATAGGCTAAAAACCTATATATTTCATTCGTTCAAAAATACATTCTCATTTCCCAATGCACATTTTCCTGTAGATATATAGCAGCCCCCTCGATTTCTCTGTAGAACTAATGCTAGACATTCTTACCATATCCTTGTCAGTTAACGGGCTTTTTGTAAATTAGATATTGTAATGATCCTTCTTCTACACCGGCGAGGTAGCGGTGGCGCAGGTGCAACAGTATGGCGGCGCGCTAGGGCGTGGAGGTGGCGGCACACGGCGCGCGGCTAGGGTTAGGGAGAAGGGGTCAGCGGCTTGGGAGCTGGAGAGTTGGAGTGGTTTAACCCTTTTTCTTACTTAATTTAATCCGATTACATGCCTCTTTATTTATTGGGGTTACTTGACTTATTGCCCAATGCAAGTAACTCCACCCTAATATGGAAGACTCTGGAAACCCTAGACTAAATCTTAATGACCAAGTAATGCTAATGGGCTGTCTAGCCACTTTGGGTGGTGGGAGCCTTGGTGGCCGCCCCCCTGATGGGCTGCCGCCTCGTCGCGACCCATCTCCTCCTCCATGTTGTCGATGTGCTGGGGCGTCGCCGCGATGCAGCCCATCTCTTTCTTGCCAAATCGGGCCATTGTTGCCGCATCGTGGCCCATGACCTTGCCGGAGTCGTCGATCGACGGCTGGGCCATAACAGATATTCCAGTGAATTGATTCTTACTTTTACTTCCAATTCATATTTCAGGTACCTTATTGTGGTTGACGATATATGGGGGAAAGATACATGGAAAACTATCAGTTGTGCATTTCCCAAGAATATTAAGGATAGCAGAATAGTAATAACAACACGTATACATGATATTGCTCAGTCATGCTGCAGTTCAGATGGTGATAGCGTTTACAAAATAAAACGGCTTAGCGCCCAGGATTCAAAAAGGTTGTTTCTGAATAGAATATTTGGCTCTGCAGATATGTGCCCCCTACACCTCAGTGAACTTTCGGACAAGATCTTGGAAAAATGTGAAGGTTTATCTTTAGCAATCATTTCATTATCTGGTTTGCTTGCTAACAAACAGAATCAGGAGGATGAATGGGATAGAGTGCTTTGCTCTGTTGGCCGTGCTCTCGGAAGAGATCCCAATGTTGAAAGTATGTTGAAAGTATGATGCATATTTTATCACATAGTTACTTTGACCTTCCACCACATCTAAGAACATGTTTATTGTATTTAAGTACATTTCCAGAAGATTATACTATTCACAAAAAGCGCTTGGTAAGCAGATGGATTGCAGAGGGATTCATTTACAGCGAAGAAAGACATACACTCTATGAATTGGGAGAGAGCTGTTTTAATGAGCTGATCAATAGAAGCTTGATCCAACCACGCAACATAAATAAGTACGGTGAGGTGAAGGCTTGTCGAGTTCATGACATTATTCTCGATTTTATAGTCTCAAAATCTGCAGAAGAGAACTTTTATACTGTACCAACGTACGGTAGGGATCAAAAGCTAGCTCATGACAAGGTTCGTCGGCTATCACTGCATAACTGCAGCCAAGAGAATATTTACTTACTTACCAAGATGGATTTGGCACACATTCGGTCACTTACTGTATTAAAAAATTCTGTGCAACTATCTTTTTGTTTGCCTCTAGATTTCTGCGTGTAGTGGACTTAGAAGGCTGTGAAAAATTAGAAGGGCATCAACTTGCTACTATTTGTAATGCATTTCAGTTGAAGTATTTGAGACTAAGAGATTCAGGAATAAGTGAGCTCCCAATGTTGTCGATGTGCTGGGGCGTCGCCGCGATGCAGCCCATCTCTTTCTTGCCAAATCGGGCCATTGTTGCCGCATCGTGGCCCATGACCTTGCCGGAGTCGTCGATCGACGGCTGGGCCATAACAGATATTCCAGTGAATTGATTCTTACTTTTACTTCCAATTCATATTTCAGGTACCTTATTGTGGTTGACGATATATGGGGGAAAGATACATGGAAAACTATCAGTTGTGCATTTCCCAAGAATATTAAGGATAGCAGAATAGTAATAACAACACGTATACATGATATTGCTCAGTCATGCTGCAGTTCAGATGGTGATAGCGTTTACAAAATAAAACGGCTTAGCGCCCAGGATTCAAAAAGGTTGTTTCTGAATAGAATATTTGGCTCTGCAGATATGTGCCCCCTACACCTCAGTGAACTTTCGGACAAGATCTTGGAAAAATGTGAAGGTTTATCTTTAGCAATCATTTCATTATCTGGTTTGCTTGCTAACAAACAGAATCAGGAGGATGAATGGGATAGAGTGCTTTGCTCTGTTGGCCGTGCTCTCGGAAGAGATCCCAATGTTGAAAGTATGTTGAAAGTATGATGCATATTTTATCACATAGTTACTTTGACCTTCCACCACATCTAAGAACATGTTTATTGTATTTAAGTACATTTCCAGAAGATTATACTATTCACAAAAAGCGCTTGGTAAGCAGATGGATTGCAGAGGGATTCATTTACAGCGAAGAAAGACATACACTCTATGAATTGGGAGAGAGCTGTTTTAATGAGCTGATCAATAGAAGCTTGATCCAACCACGCAACATAAATAAGTACGGTGAGGTGAAGGCTTGTCGAGTTCATGACATTATTCTCGATTTTATAGTCTCAAAATCTGCAGAAGAGAACTTTTATACTGTACCAACGTACGGTAGGGATCAAAAGCTAGCTCATGACAAGGTTCGTCGGCTATCACTGCATAACTGCAGCCAAGAGAATATTTACTTACTTACCAAGATGGATTTGGCACACATTCGGTCACTTACTGTATTAAAAAATTCTGTGCAACTATCTTTTTGTTTGCCTCTAGATTTCTGCGTGTAGTGGACTTAGAAGGCTGTGAAAAATTAGAAGGGCATCAACTTGCTACTATTTGTAATGCATTTCAGTTGAAGTATTTGAGACTAAGAGATTCAGGAATAAGTGAGCTCCCAGAACAAATTAGTAAACTACAGTATCTAGAGACTCTGATTCTATTAAACACGGAAGAGAGTTGCCTGCAAGTATTATCAGACTCTCAAGGTTGGTCTATTTGGCTGTCGGCATACATGTTAGGCTACCAGATGTGATTGGAACCATGACAACACTAGAGGTGTTAAAACATGTAGATGTCTTCAGGCAATCTTTCAGCCTTATTCAAAATCTTAGCCAGCTGATGAAATTGAGGAGTTTGCAACTATTTTTCCACCATCGTTCTTACGAGGAATATGTTAAGGGGCATCACTACAAGGAGTATATGGACAGCATTGTGTCTTCTCTTTGTAAGCTGAGCACACATCGCCTTCATTGTGTATCTATAGATACTGACCGCAGACAGGAGGAATACAAGTTCCCACAGGATTTGGGGTCCCATGCATTGTACCGCCTGAGAAAATTTGTTGTCAAGGAATTCTTCATATCCTGTGCCCCGAAGTGGATGTGCTCCCTTTCTAATTTGCAAAAAGCAACAATTCATTTCAAAGAACTCAAGAAGGATGATTTTCAGGTACTCGGAAGATTACCGTGTTTGGTCTTTCTCCGGTTGATAGTGCAAGAGTCATTCAAAGGAACGGTTGCCATCTGCAGTGATGATGGATTCCGATGCTTGAGGAGCTTTGAGATTGGATGCTCAGTCTTGGTGACGTTTGAAGTTGGTGCCATGGAGAAGCTGGAAAGTCTATGGATCATGTTCAGTGCGGAAGATACCCTTTCAGCCCGGCCTTATTTGCAACAGCTACGGTCCTGTTGGAATGATGAAGTTGGCATCCAGCACCTCCTCAGCCTCTCAAGTGTTAACTTCACAGTTCACGGAGATGGAAAAATGGATGATGATGCCGAAAGAGCCATCATAAGTGCAGCCTGCGCCCATCCAAGGTCTCTGAAACTCCAATGCCATTGGACTCGGCAGTGGATGATTGCGGCTAATGATCAAGCACATAAGTACGATTCTTTCTTTGAAAGTTGCATGACACAATTCCAATATCCAAAGCGTCCCACAGTATCCTCACTGAACGAAGGTATGAGTCAACTTAATTTTCCTGGATATCAAACAAATCTATCTTCCAATATTGTGCATATATATACTTATTCGTCTTATTTGATTCGTAATACTGAATAGCGGCAAGGGGCCGGAAACGGTGGGTCATGATGGTTACTACGTCTCGATTGTCACCATTCTCTGCAAGCAAAACAAGGCGGTAAGGGACAAATGCAACCCCCCCCCCCCCCCAAAAAAAAAAAAACCCCCCCCCCCAAAAAAACATTT
>LAPY01004283.1:29552-40587 GCA_000970635.1 Eragrostis tef
CCCCCGAGGGAAACGCCGCCCCTCTTCGCCACGACGCCGTCGGAGCCGCCGCCGCCCTTCACCGCAGCGCCGCCGGAGCCGCCGCCGACGACGTCGCCCATCGCCTGCCTCCCGTCTTGCGTCTCGTCATTCTTCCTCCCCTTCCCTGAACTCAAGCCACCTGCAACAGCAATGTACCACGTCCATTTCCAAAGAAACCGATTCAGGCCAAGATTTTACACAAACAAAGCAGCAACTCACCAACAAACGAAGAAATAATTGAACTCTGGATGAGGAGTTGCTCCACGGTGGATCTCTTGGCGCAGCTCTTCTTGTCCTTCCATCATTCCACAGCAGCGCGGACACACGAACAGGCTCGGCTATTCTTCTCCCTCCCTCCTTCCACAGCTCACGGGCGTAACTGCAAGTTGTAACAAGAAAACGAACTGCTCCAGATCTGGTGCCAAGCAAAAAAGAAAAAAAGAGAGAAAAGTTTCCGTGGATCCCGCGCGACGCGAGCACCAGCTACTTCACCTCCGGCACGAGCACCACTGCCAAGCAACGATTGCACCTCCGGCGCGAGCATCACTGCCAAAAACAAGAAAACTGGGGTGCGAGCACCACCGCAGATCCCGTGAGGCTGAGCAGGGTCCCGGACAAGTTCAGTCTGCTGAGCCGACCGGGTTGAACGAGGTAGGAGGCTGCCGGCAGCACAGGGGAGAGAGGAAGTTGTGGAGAGAGAGAGATCGGTGGGGAAGAGTGGGGAGGATGGAGTCTTTTTTTTTTCTCTTGGATGAGGAAAGATGGAGTCGGGAAGAGATAAAGACGGAGGCGTGCATTATTTTATTTTTTCTTTGCACGAAAGAGGCATGCGACTGGGTAAGTTGGTAGGGAAAGTTCAGATTTCCCTAGGGATAGAGATTTCCCTACAGATATGAAATTTTTTCTAGGGAAACTAAGAAAGCTGTAGGTAAACCGGGGAATTCTAGTAGTGGATGAGGAGGAATAGGCCTTGCGTAGAAGTGCTGCCAGGTCATTTGCACCCAGGACAGGTCAACCATATTATAGAACTCATGCAAAAATTTCAACAACAAGGCCGTGTTTTGTGCTCTTAAGTCCAGTATACTTAGGCCCCCTTGGTCTTTGGGTCGTGTGGCTTTCTTCCATGCCACAAGACAACCTCCTTTTCTATTGATGTCACCTTTGTGCCAGAGATTATGCTTTTTATAGGTGTCAATCTGCTTGAGAATTTTCTTTGGCATTTTATATGTGCACATGAAAAACATTGGCAAGGCTGAGATGATAGACTTGTCTAGAAGAATTCGTCCTTGATAGGACAAGAGCTTATTTAAACCCATCATTCTTTTCTCAATTCTATTGAGTATTGGCATGAACT
Organism: Eragrostis tef; assembly: GCA_000970635.1. NCBI lineage: Eukaryota > Viridiplantae > Streptophyta > Magnoliopsida > Poales > Poaceae > Eragrostis > Eragrostis tef. Next base: position 30,928 of record LAPY01004283.1, read on the forward strand.
CCTCAACAGAAGGCCTAGATAGGTAAATGGCATGTCTGCTGCTACTTTGCAGGTGCCCAGTGGTAAGCCTAGATAGGTAAATGGCATGTCTGCTACTTTGCAACCCAGAGTATTGGCTAGGTGCACTGCCTTATCACTGTCAATGTTAATTGGCACAAGAAACGATTTGCCACATTGAGTCCAGTGGAGTCAGCAAACCTTTGAGACAAAATAGTTGAGTAGCTTCCGTATGCATAATGATCAATGTATCATCTGCATGTTGGACAATGGGATAGTCCCCCCCAAAGTTTTGGCTGACTGGATGCTTCAGAAGGTTTGAGCTAGCAGCTTGATTAATAATAGATTGGAGCAGGTCTGCAGCCATAACAAAGAGCAATGAGGACAGAGGATCACCTTGTCTGACACCCCTTTTACATTTGAAAGGTTTACCTGGAACTCCATTCAACAAAACTTGCAATGTACCAGATTTCAAAATATCATGAATCCAGGTTACCCACTTTGCACTGAAGCCTTTGTGCCTAAACATGTCCAAGATGACATGATGCTCCACTTTATCAAATGCCTTTTCAAAGTCTAGCTTCAGGATCACAATTTCCTTTTTGGATTTATGACAGATATGTAGGAATTGAAATGCCCATGCGAGACAGTCCTGAATGGTTCTTCCTTTAATAAAGCCATACTGATTTGTATGTACCACCGAGAGAATTACTGACTGCAGTTTGTTGGCAATGAGCTTTGTTAACATTTTAAGGGACGTATTCAGAAGTGAGATTGGTCTAAAATCATTCACAGTTCTAGGACTATCTTTTTTGGGTATCAAAGTAATGTATGACCCATTGATTGACTCCAAGTCCAGTGAACCATTTGCAAATTGTGTGAAAAGCCTATTAACATCATTGCTAACGATGGGCCAGCATTTTCTGAAGAACAGGCCATTGAAGCCATCCGGTCCAGGTGCATGGTCAAGTGGAATATCCCTTAGTGCTAAGCCAATTTCTTCCTCAGTGAAAGGTTCATCCAGAACAGGAAGATCCACTTCCTGTATCAGTGCAGCAAGATCAAAATAATTATGCAGAACTTCTGAAACCCCAGCCTTTCTTTGTATGACTTCCATAAAGCATTGGCCTTAAGATCATGTTGGAAGAGACATGTGCCATCTTCCATTTCCAGCAGAGCGATCTTATTTTTCCTATGTGTATATGTAGCAATAGCCTGAAAGACTTTTGTATTCTCATCCCCAAACTTAACAAATCTGATGGTGGATCTTTGCTTCCAATATACTCTCTTAGCTTCTAAGAGTGTTGCCAAATATTTCTTTGTGATCTTTCTGAAGTTCTTTTCAATTCTGGATAAGGGCCTAGCATCCTCAAGCCCATCCAGGAGAGCAATCACCCAGCTGGTGTTGTTGATGTTCTGATTTAGCTTTGATAATTCTTTACTCCAGTTTTTCAAACCTCTTCTTGCCTGCTTTAATTTAGCAGCAAGTGTTTTTGCTGAGTTTGCATAAAAGGCAGTCGAGTTCCATTGTAGCTTAACCGTATCCTGGAAGCCAGCAATGTCAGCCCAATCATTTTCAAATCTGAAGACTGAGGATTTAGGAATAGTCGTGCCAATATGGACCACGTACGGCACATGATCCGAGATAGGTCTTGAAAGAACTGAGACGGTGGTGTTAGGGTATGATAGAGACCAATTTGTGCATGTAAAAACCCAATCGATCTTCTCTAGTAAAGCATTATCCTGCATATTACTCCATGTGGAATCCCTGCCCTGAAAGGAGATCTCCACTAGATCTAAGTGATGAATCATCTCATTGAAAAGCATCATATTCTGTGTATTTCCACCATGCCTATTTCTATTGTCAGGAGATCGAATTAGGTTGAAATCCCCAACTAGCAGACAATTATCAAAAGCTGAAGCATCTGTATTATATAACCAGTGAATGAAGGCAACTTTATCATTAGTGTTGGATGGGCCATAAATGTTTGTCAAATGGAAGATCTTCCCAGATGAAAGACAAGTAAATTTCACCGTTAATGAATAAGAGTTGAAAGAGATGATGTCACCATCAAATAAGTTTCCATTCCAAACCGTAAGCAAACCACCAGATGCACCCACCGAAGGGGAGACAGCAAAGGTGTTCAACTATCTCGGGCAGAAGTTTCTGACATAAGCCAAATCAAAGCTCTCTCTCTATGTTTCTTGTAGGCAGATGATGGAGCAAGAGCTTTCTGAGATTTTTGCCCTGATAGCATCCCATTTAGGCTAGGAATTGATCCCTCTCACATTCCAAACCAAAAAATTCCATTTTCTGTTGTTATCCATTTAAAAAACCAGAGGCAGAGAAGGGAACAATTGATGAGACAACACAGTGCTCCATCATAGCCTCCTCACATCAAGGGAGAGAAGAGCAACTACTAAGTGATAGAGGAAAATTCCATATCAAGAGCAGCAGCATCAACACAATGAAGTAGACAAAGTAAAAGCTAAAACAGCACCATTGATAAGCAACCACCATAAGTACCGAGTACAAACCCAACTGGTTTTGACTGAAGTTTAACCGAAAATGAAAGAAGGGTACACTGGCCCAGAAGGACTTCAACGACAAAAGGATCACACTAGACAAAAAACTAAAGAGGTGCTGTAAGAAGTCTACCCTAGGACAACTAAGGTAGACACAAGGATGACGCTTATTCATTTTCTTCATCGGAGGACTCTAGGAGAGCAGCATCCGAGACAGCCATAGGCTGCATCTTGAGGAAGCCTGATCCAATTGCCTTGACATTATCAGCTGAGAGATGAGGAGGTGGGGCAGAGGTTGAGTCCCCATCGTAGTAGCCAATGTACAAGGGTTGATCCTTTTCAGCTGCAGTAGCTTCAGCAGCACTGGCCGCATTCTTGAAACCTTTCAGTTCATCAATCTTTCTCTTGCTCATGCGCAGAAACTTCGTCTCCAGTGGCTCCTGGGGCAGCTTGGTGCGGCGCTTCTTTGGTGTGGTTCTCTTGCTGGTGGCCATGGCCTCCTGCTTTGATATCTCCATCACCCTATCATCTCACTCAACAGCATTTTCTTCCTCCTGCACCTCCTGCAGTGCATCCATCAGCTCATTCTTGCTGACATCCTGGAGCAGAGAATCATCATCCGGCAACATTCTCATAATGTCAGCAATAGTGGAAAGATCATTGATATAAGGAGAAAGATTGGAGGAGAGATCAATAGCCAGATTTGAAATGAAAGAGGGATTGATGCGATTGAAAAGAGAAATGGCAGAACTGAAAAGGGGCACTAGGGCCTGTACCTTAGAAGGAGTCAGGTTCAGGAAGTCGGCGCGGGTAGGAGAGAGGGTACGCGGGCCGGCAACAACAGAAGCAAAGTGAGTCACATTCTCTATTTCCAAAGGAGCAGGATCAAGACCACCAGAGGCAGCAAAATCTGCAGCAGCACCAGAGAATTGAGATCCATCATCAGCAACCTCCTAAGACTGGCCATCATTCTGCATCAGTTCTTCCTTATCAGCATCAATAGGTTCAGCATTGGGTTCCAGGGCCGCTTCAGCAACCGGAGAGAGGTGCTCTGCTTCAGCAGCCACAGCATTTGGCTCAACCTCTATCTCAGCATTCTCATTGTTTCCAGCAGAAAGGACAACATCAACATTCATCGCCACATTATCTCCAATCTGATCAATGTGCGATTCTTCATTCATCAGGTCTTCACGGGGACCAGCCCATCGAGGGGCAGCAGGAGGCAGAGGGAGCAGAGGACCCTGAGGCGGAACTGGGGCCTCATCTTGAACGGGATTGACATTGGTAGCAGTCAACACTTCAACTTGCACCGTCCAGGTACGGATGCGAGAATCTCTGCCAACAGAAACTGTAACTGCATTTGGGACATGACTGTTATCGTGCATCATAGCATCGACCACCACCAGAGACAGGACATCAGAATCATGCCAATGAACAAGCTGAGCAAACCCCCCAATGGCTTTAGCAATAGCAGATGTAGCACAAGCATCAATTGGATAATTCAGAAGCAGTAGCCAAACAGATCTATCAGTGTCAAGACCACAGAAATTGGCAGATTCATCATTCTTTTCAAAGTTAATCCAGTAACTACCAAGCCTAAACGGACCATTGTTCAGAAATTTCTCTCTTTCCAGAGGAGACCCAAATCTAACATAAGCCTCGCCCATAGCACAGGGTTGGATCTCAAGACAACAGACCTTGTGTTCTTCCTTGAGGTAGCGGCGGAGTTCCCGAGCCATCGGGATGTAGTCCTCCGAGGCCACTGGCGGCGTGAAGTGGACGATCACCAGCTCCTCATTGCATCTCTCTAGGGAATGCCCAAGGAAGGAGCGGCGCACTTCCGGTGGGGCCTCCGGGTTACGCACGCGCAGGGCATAGCCATGCGGGACGTGAGGACGAGGATCGCACGGGAAGAAAGCCATCGCCACCGAGGAGGAATCTCCTCGATGAGGGTTTTTGGTGGGTATGATTTGCAAAGTGGAAGGCGAGGAGTCGCGATACGGGATGAGAGATGACTCAGGTTGGAGAGGATTTATAGGGGCCTGACCAGGGTCAACATGGGCCAAATGGGCCTTAGAATCAGCAACCTTTATGCGGTAGGTCCGAGATAGGCGGGATTTAGCCTGACAATTGCGCGCCATATGGCCATACACAAAACGAACTTTGCATCTGACTTGATTGACACAAAAGGCAACTTTATGATCCGGGGAAAGGCAACGGAAACACACCTGAGGGGGGCTGAGATCACAGCCCAATGAAAGCAATGAATCACGTGAAATCCGGTGATTCGAATTTGAATTTTAAATTCCATCCTTGCAAATCAGATCAGCACGATCCCGACGATCCGGAGCAACATGAACTCGACGATAAGATTCCGCAGAAGAATGATTTCCCTGGTGATGCGATCCTGCAGGGATGACAGATCGATCGGCGCGAGAACCCATCAAATCTTCAAAAACCTTAGGCCCGGGAGAAAAACGAGCGAAATTCTTGATGTAATAGTGATCTGGAAACTGGATGCGCAGAAAGATAGAACGCTTGGGAGCGATCTTTCCATTCTTGAGCACCGAAACATAACTCTTTTCCTTCCTGGTGACCAGATGCCATTCTTCGTCCTGGGCATTATCCCATTTTGCTTTTTCACGAACCCAATCAGGTCCACCATTCCGCCAGAGAGTGAAATGATAGACCATGAAACCTTAGATTTGCAAACGACTTTCCTCAAATGATAGACCATGAAACCCACTGATTTGGATGAAACCGAGAACTGGAAGCACCAATCTTTTTGCCAAATAACATTGAAATCCTCCAGATCCACCCAAGCAGGATTGCAAGATGAGACCCACAGAGTGCACATCAATGCGAATTGCCGATCGACTGAAGGGCGCCAGCAGAAAGAAGCACGTCAAGGATGAGATGGGGGAGACAGAGGAACCGAACCTGCGCCTTACGAGATCCTGGAAGTCCAATCCTGGCTGGAAGACCAGATCGGAGAGGCCACCCATGGTTCCCAGTTAGTTGCCATGGATGGGGGAGGAGAACGCCGGGGTGGAGGGGGCGATCGCCGGGGTGGAGGAGGGGGTCGCCGGTGGAGTCGCCATTCCCGCCTCAATTTACAAGCCAGGCTAAGGTTTCAATTCGAAAAACAACTCTGAATACTAAGAAATCTAACTAGACGGGGTTTCATTTGCAAAGCTGTAATTTACAGGGTATCGATTAAGCATGTGGATACAAAATAAGTGTAGACAAAGCATGTGTTAAACATGGGGAAGAATACATAGTACAAAGCATAAGTTAATCACAGGTAAGAATACATACTTGAGAGCATAGATTAATCACAGGGAAGAATACATGCTAGAGAGCATAGATTAATAATCACAGGGAAGAATACATGCTAGAGAGCATAGATTAATTACAGGGAAGAACACATATTAGAAATCATGGGCATATATGTGTTTAAAGAAAAAGAAATAGTTGAGGTTGGTAATAACATGTGGATTCGTCATGTAGTACAACTCCAACAAATGAATGTAATGGCTAACATTGCTAGAAAACCTCTGAAGAATATATGTTGTCTCTAGGGTACCAACTAAAAGTGTTCGCGTGCAACTGCAGTTTTAGTGAGGAATCAACAAATCATTTTAAAATAGCAGTCATTGTCACAGAAAATGGCAAACTAGAAACGTTGAGAGAGAGAGAGAGAGCTGTCAAGTAAGTAATATTTTGATACCATGTATTTTAAATTACATTTTAATTTGCAAATATATTAAAAGTATATTTGATAGTAATAGTGTTCTCTAAAATTTTATATTTCAGAACACGCAAAAACATTTATGAACTTATATCAGATAAAATATTAGAGATTTTACTAGCCCGTGCATGTGCACGGGTTACAGGCTAGTGTTTTAAATAGCGGGCTAAGTAATTTAGTGACACGTCTCTAAAACAGCTAATAGCGGAGCTAAATCGAGCTAAAGCGGAAGATAGTGGTGAATTTGTATATGAACACAAATAGCGGTACATTACCGAAAACAGCTATAGCGGGCTTTAGCGGGAGCATGCTCGCTACAATAGAAGTTTTCCTGGTCGTTGTTTTTCTCGCCTTGCCGATCTTCTGACTTCTCACCATCGACCGTTAATAAAACCATCGACTTTTTTTGCCGATCTGATTGTTGTTGTTAATAATGCGTGGCTACGGGAGGAGGCGGAGCTGGATGCTGTGCCGAGCTCCAGGCATAGCAACCTAGAGCGCGGGGCGCATAGACATGGCGACCATGGAGCCCAGGGCGCGCAGAGCTCGACCCTGTTGGCCCTCCGCACTCCTGTGGCTCCCGTTCTCCCTGCAGGCCATGCGTCCTGGCCGGGATCGCTGCGTGGCATCCGTCCTTGCCAGGTTCGTCGGGCGGAGATTGCTGGCCATGGCGCGATAACCAAAGTGGAGGCCGCCTCCCATGTTACGATGAGCCAAGCGGAGCTCGCTCGCCATGACAGTCGGGGGCGCCAAGGCGGCTGGCGGGGTGGCTTGATGATCATCGCGATGCATGGAATTCATCATGGTGACTGGTGAGCATTATCTGGTGCCGATGGAGCGAGAGAACTGATGTGTTTTCTTCGTAGCTACCATATCCATCGCATTCTTTATGGCAATAATTATTGTATGCCCTGCCAAATACCGTAACATCAATATGGATTGTAGTCTGGACTCTCTTATTTTTTTATTCCTTCAATCCGAATGTCGTGTTGCACCTGAGATTGATTTAATTAATGCCTGAATCCAACGATCCACGTTTTTGTTTTACTCCGATTAACGAGGTAATTTCGTGACCTTGTTTTTCTCCGATTAATGAGATAATTTCGTGGCCTTGAGAGCGAACATAATGACTTTTTTTTCTCTTCAAATACTAAGTTAATAATAGATCCTCCCTGGGAGGTGCCGCAAACTTGCGCTCGCGCGGTGGTGGAAGGAAACGCTGTCATCAGATAGGGATCCGATGGACCTAACTCTATATTTGCACCGTTGCACCTAATGGACCTAACTCATGACCCGAGCCTTTAGTTTTGACGCTTTAGTACTTAAACTGTCGTATGAATCAAAAGCACTAGAGTAAGCAGGCCACATGATGCCGGCAAGAGTGGTTCTGAGGGCGTTGGACGCGGAAAGAAAGGGGGAAAGCAAGGATGGACCAATGCTCGCAAGCTCTGGCAGTCGTGAGAGTTGCCCTCCAACACCTCTCTCCATTGCCGAGTGGGCCGGCAAGGAAGCAAGCTATAGGCTTGTATGTATCTGGATCAGTCGATGATGGAGCTCTGCAGGGGCTAAGCGTTGTAGCATGTTTTTGTTCGATAAAGGGGACAATCACTTGGCGTCCGGCCGGCCGGCCGTGCAGGAAACAGAAAAGAACGAAGAAGCAACCGGGCCGGATAGTTGGCAGAAATGGTCACAACAGCAGCCCATACGCCGAGCGAGTAGCTCGGCCCGCAGCGGACGGCCGGCGTGTCGTGTCGTCTCGAGTCTCGACCGGTCCAAACCCGAAATCACACCTCATTCGATCGGTTTGGTGCCGTTGTTCGTGACGAGCAGGAATTTGAGCATGTGGGGCTGTACTCTCTAGCATACTCCATATCCCGTCAACGGCAGAATACTGACCGGATGACCCCGAGGCACGACCCAGCTAGACTGGGCTCAGTGTCCTGCGTGGAACATGACGACGAGTGCGCGGCGGCAGATTGACGGAGCATGTACCGATTGACGAGTGAACCCACGAGTCCGACGAGGAGGTTTCAATCTTTGCTGCGTTACGACGCTACAGGGACGACGGCGGCCGGATCAAAACAATCCGCCGCTAACAAGGGCGTTGCCTCCGGCAGATAACAATCTCTTCAAAGGCGGCGCGAAGAACAGCGGAAGACTAGGTTTAATATCAATTAACCTAAATTTGTGATACCATGTAAAAGGAATACATTGTTGTATAATTGTGGGTTGTATTGCATTGCGCTTTTCGGCTGGTATATATAAGAGTGCAAGACTTGAAAGGCAAAGCACCTCCTTAGATACAGATTAGAGTTTTAGATACATACTAGCTAAACTATCAAATATACTCTAAACTATCAAATATTCTCTAACAACGCCAATGCACATCGATCGCATTACAGCTGACGCCGGACACCAGTTCTGTCCAACGCGCGGTGGGATTTTTCTTCTCTTGGGTCCCACCTCACCCCAGCATTTTTCTCTTTCTACCCTCAAAGAAGCCACGCAAGGGGCCCACGCCTGCATGGGAGCTCGCGTAGAGAGCAGCCGTGACAAGCTTCTCCTCTCTCCTTGTTTTTCTTTTCTCCACGTCAGGAAAAGCTCTCCACGTCAGAAAAAGCTGACACCAACTGGCTGCAAGCCCACCCGATGGGTTTGCTAAGCCATTCTATATTGTAGTCGTTGCTCAACCAAGCAAGCACATCCGCTGTACCCCTACAAAGTTAGCACTCGTAATACAATTAACTTTGTATCCTGCAATTTACCTTATTTCCAGCTCAAGATGCCCCGAGCTGTCGCAATTAACGAAGATTCACCAGGTGCAGGAAAACGCCGCAAGGGTCTCCGTACGTGACCTGAAGTCCACGTACGGGTACCAGTACACTTCCTTCTGCTGTTGCAGTCATGCATAGTCATGCATTAATCAAGACAATAACTGGAGTACAGCCTGAACAATCACAAACTGCACCCCTTCTTCCTCCGGCTAATGACTGGCTTGACATTTTGCCTTAAATAGACTAATTATCACTTGACAACTCAATAAGTTGTATATAAATGTGGCAAGCCATTTGATTTCGTATCTCTTAACGGCTGTGATAAGCTGATAAACTATGTATTTAACATGCATCGATTTGGCTATAGCTCATTACTTGAGCCAGATTTCGTTATCAACATATATCACCACGTATTATGAATGTATATGCACAGAAGGTAATTGTCATAGCCCTACTTTCTAGATATTCCGAAGACTATTTTTAAGGTTTCTCTGAATACACTTCCAACAGCGGGATAGATTAGGAAAGAGATTGATACCCTTGCCGAACAAGGAAATAAGAGATTGTGTTTAGGTAGGACTCGGATAGACGGTAATTGGCCAATAAATATTC
>LAPY01004284.1:10977-23852 GCA_000970635.1 Eragrostis tef
AGGTGGGGAGGGGGGGGGGGGGAGTCAAAGATCACAGTTTCTATTAATAGGAAAGTTCTCAACAGTAAAAACATAGATATCATAAATAGTATAAGATTTGGTATGCTATGCTTTTGGAGATTATTTTTTTCTAGCCACAAATGACAACCTTCAAGCATTTGGGGAACGAATCAATCTTAAGTAAAGGGTGGCTCACAACAAACATTATAAAATTAGTCAGCAGATCAATTTTCACCTTTTTGCTTTCTCGATTATTTGGAGGGGAACATCTAGAGTGCTAATAAACAATTAGAGAACAAAGTAGCCAAGATTTACTCCTCAAAAATTAATCAGTGACCCCAGGAGGTACCCAAATAAATGAAACTACAAATCAAGTTACAGGACCTCCATTTACGACCTGAATTAAACTTTTATGCTGAAGGACATTTTTATATGACTGAAGTTTTAAATTTCCACTTGAGATATAACCTGATGATAACAACGGACAGCCATGTGACACATTGCTGGATTTACATCGGGATGTCAAATCTGAAATTATGATGATGTAATTCTGAACATACCATGCATAAAGATCTTTACCTTGCATTGAGGATTCTCCTGAGAACCTGGTAGACAATCTACATGGAAGGGCCACTGTAATCTCAGCTCTCCTTCACTGTCATCACAACTGCATCAACACTAAAATCATTCAGGGATTGAAGAAACTTCCTGCGCTCGGGTCAATGTTTTGTTCCTGCATAGGGGAAAAAAAAGAAACGGAGAATTGCTGGTTGATACATGTCACTCATCCTTCTGAAAATGGATGCTATCAAACTGGAATGTAAACTATGAAGCATCAGGATGGATGCCATTTCTCTCTCTAATACAAAAAAAAAGAAGATGGAGGCCATGTCCAGGATCTAAAATTCCAGCAACAATAATATCTATGTATTGCTACTGAGATGCAATGTTTCTATAAATCTATGGGCTGTAGTTTCTAATTTATTTTCCTAGGAGTTGTCATCAACAGATGCAGAACTGAACAATGTCGAACCAAAACAACAAACCAATAAGATACTGAGTTGTAATCTTGCTACAGCCATAAAAATCATCAACAGATGCAGAACTGAACAATGTCGAATCAAAATAACAAGCTAATCAGATACTGAGTTGTAATCTTGCTACAGCCATAAAAATCAGCGCGACCAATTTGCATCATTTTAAAAGCCTAACGTCTGCAACAATCGATAAATCCACACATCAGGACACATATCGAATAGGGAAAACTACAATTAACGCCCTAAACTATGGTTCGATCTTCAAATTTCACCCTCATCTATCAAACAGTTAACACCCTAATCTTTGCTAAACTACTTATTTATCACCCAAAACAGTTTTGAAACCCGGTTTTGCTGACGTAGCCTATGGCAAAAGCAGTTTTGGTCCTCTAGAGTCCACATCAGCTTCCAGCGACGCTATGTAAGTGGCAGGCGTATCCTCATTGGCAGGGCTTTATATATCTCCGGCGTCGGGTTTCCGGAGACGACAACCTGACGACGCCGCCTAATGCAGCACCCCTTCCGCCGCCCCTTTCCATTCGTGCAAGACCACCACACCGAGCTCGCACGGGCGTCCTAGATTGTAAGGGGTCACGGCATGGTATGCGCTGGAGCACGAGGTCGCCGTCGTCTGTGAAGATAGTACTGCCGATTGTGTGGTGGTCTGTGAGGCACCACAGTAGTTTTCCTAGGACAGCGGCTATGTCTTTTTCAGAATAACAGTGTATTCTGCACAACATCCAAAGACGCTTTGATTCATCCAATGGAAGATTAGAGCTATATCATCCAGAAATCATAACTGTCAGTGTAAAAGATCAAATATGACATAGCTAGCATATCTGACATGAATTGACTCACGACTCACGACTCACTAGAGAGTAAGTGTACTACTTGACATAAAAACAGAGCATATCTTGCACGACTCAAAGGGAAACTGATTACTATTTGACATGAAAAACAGAGCATATCTTAATCTTACACGACTCAAAAGCACATGCTAAGTTAAAAAAGACACTACTGAATTATCCGAGGAGAAGTGCCAGGAACAGCATTCTGCACTTCATGTTGCTTTTCTTTTCCTTGGGGTAATCTTTTTATGCTTATTCGAAGTAGTCTGCTGAGAGCCCATAGTATCCTTGTCATTGCTTTGTCCCTGAGAGAAATTTGCACATCATTAAAATTGCATGAAAAAAGAAATTAAGAAACGAACATGCATATATGAGAAACTCATCTTACATTAGCTTGTGCTGCAATATGATTAGCCTTCAGTTCTGCTTCGATCTTCCTGCTAGCTTTCTTCAAGGCCTCGTTCGCGTTCTTTCCAGCCTCAGGGTTCTTTTTTTTTTTAGGGAAAGCCATCCGGCATGCTTTATTCATTCGATAACACAGTTACATCGTTCATAAGAGTAGCTACGATATGGCTAGGGGGTTCATCGACCCAAATACAAGTAAGTTTAGAAGAAAAGGCTACTCTAGCTAACTGGTGAGCTACTTGATTGGCTTCCCTATTACAATGTTCGATAGAAATATTATCAAAACCTTTCCACATCAAAGTGCACTCATCGAAGATAGCAGCTTCCGCCGTGGCCGAGAAGCCCCCGTCCTTCATTGTGTCGACGACCTGAATGCAGTCAGTCTGAACAATGAAACGATTACACCCGATATATTGGGCCAGCCGTAAACCTTCCTTCAAAGCATGAGCCTCCGCCATTGGCGGATCAACAACATAAGGCAGGAAACTCTGAGATGCAGCAATAAATCCTCCGCTAGTATCTCGAATGATGGCGCCTGTACAATCATTACCAGAGTCAGAAAAGAAAGCTGCATCAACATTCAACATTAATTTACCTTCTGGTGGTTTCCTCCATCCTTGTCTAACACAGCTCACTTTCTTCTTAGCTCTCTTATAATTGTTTGTTAATGCTGCAATAGAAATTGCCGACCTGGATGGTCTTTGCAGAGATTCTTCATGTACAAATTGTCTCCTCTCCCACCACATGTACCAGCCGCCGGTTAAGATTAATTCTGCTAATCCCACATTGTCCAGCGATTCCACTTGACCACCCAGTCGTATTACTTCCTCAACAATAACAGAGCCTGAGCGATCGACCTCCAAAATATTTTCCAATTTATTTGATACCCCCAACACAGTCCATACCTCTTTTGCTCTGTCGCAAGTAAAGATCAAATGTTTTATGTCTTCACAGCCTGAAGGACACATCGGACATCCACCCACGTTGCCAATATGCCTGTTTGCTAGAACACCACGGCATGGAATCAGGCCCTGCAAGGCACGCCATCCAAAAATTTTAATTTTCCTTGGTAGATCAAGACTCCATAGCTTCTTCCATACGATTGGCTTCCCTATTACAATGTTCGATAGAAATATTATCAAAACCTTTCCACATCAAAGTGCACTCATCGAAGATAGCAGCTTCCGCCGTGGCCGAGAAGCCCCCGTCCTTCATTGTGTCGACGACCTGAATGCAGTCAGTCTGAACAATGAAACGATTACACCCGATATATTGGGCCAGCCGTAAACCTTCCTTCAAAGCATGAGCCTCCGCCATTGGCGGATCAACAACATAAGGCAGGAAACTCTGAGATGCAGCAATAAATCCTCCGCTAGTATCTCGAATGATGGCGCCTGTACAATCATTACCAGAGTCAGAAAAGAAAGCTGCATCAACATTCAACATTAATTTACCTTCTGGTGGTTTCCTCCATCCTTGTCTAACACAGCTCACTTTCTTCTTAGCTCTCTTATAATTGTTTGTTAATGCTGCAATAGAAATTGCCGACCTGGATGGTCTTTGCAGAGATTCTTCATGTACAAATTGTCTCCTCTCCCACCACATGTACCAGCCGCCGGTTAAGATTAATTCTGCTAATCCCACATTGTCCAGCGATTCCACTTGACCACCCAGTCGTATTACTTCCTCAACAATAACAGAGCCTGAGCGATCGACCTCCAAAATATTTTCCAATTTATTTGATACCCCCAACACAGTCCATACCTCTTTTGCTCTGTCGCAAGTAAAGATCAAATGTTTTATGTCTTCACAGCCTGAAGGACACATCGGACATCCACCCACGTTGCCAATATGCCTGTTTGCTAGAACACCACGGCATGGAATCAGGCCCTGCAAGGCACGCCATCCAAAAATTTTAATTTTCCTTGGTAGATCAAGACTCCATAGCTTCTTCCATACCAGATTGTTGCCCATGTCACTTGCTATGTCCCCGTTTCCCCTTCTACTTCTGAAGGTATGTTCCCATTGAGCATGATAGGCTGATCGGACTGTAAAGAGGCCATTCTTGGTGTGGTGCCATGCAACCAGGTCCTCTCGCCCCGAGACAATTGGAATCTGAAGAATACGATAAACATCAATGTCCCAAAATAAAGATCTTATTAAGTCCTCATCCCATGATCCATTTACTGGGTTTATTAGCTCATCCACTGTCCTCACTAGATTACGTCCACGAGGTGTCTGCACCTTAAGATTGTGGCTGGTCGGAATCCAGTTGTCATTCCAAATATCAATTTGTGTGCCATCTCCTACCCGCCATATACACCCTCGTTTAAAGGTTTCAAGCCCGGCAAGAATACTTTGCCACGTGAAAGAGCTGCCACTCTTTGCCTTAGCCATCAATAATTTTCCATCTGGGTAGTACTTTGCCCTCAAAACTCTTGCGCATAATGAAGTAGGCTCACTTAAAAGTCGCCATATCTGTTTTGCAAGCATTGCCAAATTGAAGCTATGTAGGTCTCGGAACCCCATCCCTCCTCGGTGTTTTGGTATGCACAGCTTCCACCACGCTTTCCAATGTATCCTCTTATGGTCATCATCGTCACCCCACCAGAACTGCGAGATAGTGTCAGAAATCCCTTTGCATATGTTTTTTGGGATGTTGAACACCATCATCGCGTATGCTGGTACGGCTTGGGCAATGGCCTTAATCAGCACTTCTTTTCCTCCGAAGCTAAGCAATTTTTCTTTCCATCCATTAATCCTTTCTCGGACTCTGTCCACTAGATGGCGAAAGCAATCGCTCCTATCTGCCCCTACCGGAGCCGGCAAACCAAGATAATTTTCATTCAGAGATTCAGTCATAATGTTCAGAACTCCACACACATCAGCTTTCACCTCCACTTGTGTATTTGGACTGAAAAATATACTCGATTTTGCCTCACTGATCTTCTGGCCTGAACTCGCACGGTATGAATCAAGTATAGCCTTTAACTTTTCAGCATTCTTCCTATCAGCATGCATCAGTATGAGTGAGTCATCAGCGAAGAAAAGATGTGAGATAACTGGAGCTTCCCGGCACACCTTGATTCCCTCCAGGTCTCCCCTCTCCTCTGCAGCAATCAGCATACTCGAGAGCCCTTCTGCCACTAGCAGAAATAGGTAGGGAGAGAGAGGATCTCCCTGCCTCAAGCCACCAGATGGAGTGAACGCCTCTGTTTCTAATGAATTAAATCTGACTGAATATTTAACAGAGGTCACGCAAGCCATAATAAGACGAACCCATCTGTTATCAAAGCCCAACTTCAACATGATTCGTTCAAGATAACACCACTCAACTCTGTCATATGCTTTGTGCATGTCCAATTTAACTGCGCAGAACCCTCTTTTCCCCTTCTTCCTCTTAATGGCATGAATACTTTCATAAGCGAGCAGAATATTATCTGTAATTAGTCTACCAGGCACAAAGGCACTTTGATGATCACTGATAACATCTGGCAAAATTAATTTCAAACGATTTGCAAGCAGTTTGGAAATAACTTTATAAACAACATTGCATAAGCTAATGGGTCGGAACTGAGTTACCGCATCAGCATTCTCTTTTTTTTTGGAATCATAACGAGAGTAGTATTATTCCATCCATCGGGAATTGATGCAGTGTTCACAACCTCCAGTACTTCCTTCACTAGATCATCACCCAACATATTCCAAAAACGCTTATAAAAGACTGCGTGTAGCCCGTCCGGGCCCGGAGCTTTTAGATCACCAATGCTAAATAGAGCATGTTTTACCTCCTCTAGGTTGAACGGTTCCATTAGTTGGCGGTTCATTTCACCACTAACCCTCCTATGCACGTCTGCGAAGACCACAGGATCAGGCTCTTGTATCTCCGAGGTGAATAAATTAGTAAAATAATCATACACCATGGAGCTCATCTCGGAACTGTTTTCATGTTTCACTCCCTGGTCATCGACTAAACACTTTATAGTGTCTTTCCTCCTCCGGCTGGTTGCAAAATTCTGAAAAAATTTTGTGTTCCTGTCACCATGCTTCAGCCAGTTTGCTCTCGCCCTTTGAATCCAAATAATTTCTTCCTGCTCCAGAAGTAGCTCCAGTTGCAGGGAGATTTCCTTTTGTGCAGCCAAGCTAGCATCCGTCATAGGGCCTCTTCGCAATTTCTCTAGGTCCCTTTTAAGCTTTTTCATACGTTTATCTGGAGCTTGCAGCGTCTCTCTGTCCCAAACGTGTAGTTCTTCGTGAACTTCATTCGCTTTCTGCATGAAGGTGGGGCCCTCTCCACGTGATGCCGCCCGCGCCTAAGCAGACTTAACAATCTCCTCCACAGTTTCTTCTTGAAGCCAACGCGCCTCGAATCTCTTGTGGCCATTATTATTCCCGCTTGACGGAGCCTGCGATGGGGGGTTTTTCAATCACAAGCGGGCGATGGTCTGACTTCAACATCTCCCCATTTGCTAGCTGGGCGTTCGGGAACAACGCGTTCCAGAGCACATTAGTAACGCCCCGATCCAACCGTTCTCTGATCAATCCTCTTTGCCAAGTAAACAAATCTCCCTCATATCCCATATCATACAATAAACAACATTGCATAAGCTAATGGGTCGGAACTGAGTTACCGCATCAGCATTCTCTTTTTTTTTGGAATCATAACGAGAGTAGTATTATTCCATCCATCGGGAATTGATGCAGTGTTCACAACCTCCAGTACTTCCTTCACTAGATCATCACCCAACATATTCCAAAAACGCTTATAAAAGACTGCGTGTAGCCCGTCCGGGCCCGGAGCTTTTAGATCACCAATGCTAAATAGAGCATGTTTTACCTCCTCTAGGTTGAACGGTTCCATTAGTTGGCGGTTCATTTCACCACTAACCCTCCTATGCACGTCTGCGAAGACCACAGGATCAGGCTCTTGTATCTCCGAGGTGAATAAATTAGTAAAATAATCATACACCATGGAGCTCATCTCGGAACTGTTTTCATGTTTCACTCCCTGGTCATCGACTAAACACTTTATAGTGTCTTTCCTCCTCCGGCTGGTTGCAAAATTCTGAAAAAATTTTGTGTTCCTGTCACCATGCTTCAGCCAGTTTGCTCTCGCCCTTTGAATCCAAATAATTTCTTCCTGCTCCAGAAGTAGCTCCAGTTGCAGGGAGATTTCCTTTTGTGCAGCCAAGCTAGCATCCGTCATAGGGCCTCTTCGCAATTTCTCTAGGTCCCTTTTAAGCTTTTTCATACGTTTATCTGGAGCTTGCAGCGTCTCTCTGTCCCAAACGTGTAGTTCTTCGTGAACTTCATTCGCTTTCTGCATGAAGGTGGGGCCCTCTCCACGTGATGCCGCCCGCGCCTAAGCAGACTTAACAATCTCCTCCACAGTTTCTTCTTGAAGCCAACGCGCCTCGAATCTCTTGTGGCCATTATTATTCCCGCTTGACGGAGCCTGCGATGGGGGGTTTTTCAATCACAAGCGGGCGATGGTCTGACTTCAACATCTCCCCATTTGCTAGCTGGGCGTTCGGGAACAACGCGTTCCAGAGCACATTAGTAACGCCCCGATCCAACCGTTCTCTGATCAATCCTCTTTGCCAAGTAAACAAATCTCCCTCATATCCCATATCATACAACCCACAATCAGATAAAGCATCATGAAAGGCTTGGAGTTGTCTTTGTGACCGTGGTCTCCCTCCTTCCTTCTCATAGTTAAATAAAATTTCACTAAAATCACCTACGGCTAACCATGGCAGGTTCAGATTACTGTGGAGTTGCCGTAGCGCAGCCCAAGTTACATCCTTCTTGTCCCAACTCGGTTCCCCATACATGCCTGTTAATCTCCAATCATTTTCTCCTTTGATTATTACATCAATGAAATTCTCCGACACATCGTGTTGTTGAATGACAACCTCCTTTTTCCACAAGAGAAGTAAACCTCCACTACGACCCTCGCTCTCGTGGATGATCATATGATCACAGGCAACCTTTCGCTTCACCTTTCTGCCTTAACTTTTCCCAGGTGTGTCTCAGACAGAAAAAACACATCTGGTTTTATTCGCTTCTGAACCTCCAGAAGCGCACGAATTGCCCGGGCGCTTGTGAGCCCGCGGCAGTTCCAAGCTAGGATCCTCATTGAGCCCGGCGACCCTCCTCGAAGGAGGACGCCGATGTATCAAATTGTAAGCTTTTTGAAACTTCTCCCCCGTTCTTCCTTTGTCTCTTCTTCTCTTGTTCTTTTTGTGGACTCAGTTCTTGATTATGAGCGTGCACTGAGAGCTCCAGCATATTACCTTATCAGCCACTGAACCTGAAGTACGTGTAACACCAGCTGCACCTGTTGGCCCCATCCTCTTTCTTACCGGCACTATTGCTTTGCTTTGATCGTCTTCCTGGTCAAACTCCATATCATCCCCAACAGGCTGAGCCCCATGTATCGTACTTCTCAGATCATCGGAAATATCCTCATGGAATTGGTCGAAACCATAGGGTGGGTCGCCCCTCCCCCTGCCTCTCCCGCTTCCACGTGTACCCCTGTTGTTACCTCCTCCTCGGCTGTACAGACCACCAGTGAAGTTTGATTCAAATTCCACTAACAGCCAATCGCCCCATTCACAGTCCTTGTCCTCATGAACACCATCTCCGCACTCCTCCCTTTCATGGCCAATACAACCACAAAAGTAGCAAAAATTTGGGAGCTTTTCATATAAAACAGGATATTTCTTACTCTCTTGAATTGTGATCGGCACAAAGCGAACCAATGGTTTTGTCACATCAATGAAAACCCGGGCTCGGAGGTACTTCAAAGGATTAATTCTCCCCTCATTGACAATAACTGTTAATGGAGGATTCCCCACCTTCTTAGCAACCTTTTCAGCTAGTTCTTTCTTCTTCATCAACCCCTCCGGAACTCCTTGTATGCGAGCCCACACAGGAATCATGTCCAGCTTGTATTCGTAAGCATTAGAGAAGCCATCATACTCCCGAAGGATAACAGCAGAACCACGGAAAATCCAAGGTCCCCCATCCATCACCCGGTTCCAATCTCCCAAACATTGGAATTGCACTAGAAACAAATTTGGCCCCATCACCTTAAAAGTGATCTCCTTCGCCGAAGTCCATGCGTTTCTCATTTGTTTCAAGAGGCTGCATGGCTGAAGGGTTTTGTAGTATCAACCTTGAACAGGGCCATCCATCGGTTATCCTTGATCGGCTCTTCCAGTTCTTCCGAGAAATCAAGATCGATCTCTTCCTCACCATGCAACTTCAAATTCTCCAGTCGGTCCTCAATACTTGGTTCTGATCGTGTCTCTCTTCCTCCAGAGTCTCCGGCCTCCATAGAGGGGGCTGCAGTCGTCTGATCCTCCGGGGGTTCCGCCATGCGTCCTTCAATCGCCTCGGTGGAGCCGAGGAGCAGTAGATCCCGCTGAAGCGCGGGAGAAATCACGTAAGTTTGGTGGATTTGTGTGGTGTAGTTTGACTCTGACGTTGCGCCGCCAGAGGAGAGTTGGGAACCCTAGGAAAACGCTAGGGGAAAAAAACGACAAGTGATGACTGTTCCTCAGGGTTCTTAGTGTGGTACCTAGAGTTGTGCCCTGGTTTTCCACACGTACGACAAGTGATGACTGTTCCTACCCTTGAATCACCTGGGCATGGCCGGCCACAATCGTCGAGGGTGGTGGAGAGGCGAGCGAGAAACAAGGCGGCGATGCAGAACGTGAGAGATGGGTACCAGTTCGCCTTTCAATAAGTTCCACGTGCCCGGTTGCCACGATCTGTCCGACGTGGAAGGTAGAGGCCCAAAACCACTATTGCTATATATGGGCCACATCAGCAAAACCGGGTTTCAATCCTGCTTTGGGTAATAAATAAATGGTTTAGCAAAGATTAAGGTGTTAAGTTAACCTTTTTTTTTAGCGAGGGAAGGTGTTAAGTTAACTGTTTGAGAGATGGGGGGGGGGTGAAATTTGAAGATCGAACCGTAGTTTAGGGCGTTCTTTGTAGTTTTCCCTATCGAATATATTTTAGCTTTTCAGGTCCTTCAAATCAAAACTTTAGCCTTCCTCTACCAACAGAACAAACTGTAGCCACAGCGACGCCTTAGACCCGGAGAATCTTGAGGTAAGATAGCTGGACGACGTCTAGGTCAAGAAAGCTGAAGAGCCTGGTTGTGGGGAGGCGGCATCGGAGGCGAACTTAAGAGGAGCACTTACCCTATGTAGCGCGTGGCCTGAGCGGGGTGGCCGCAGAAGCTTTCTCCCTGTGCCCCGTGCTTCAGGGAGACGACGCCACCACACGGCTCTCGAGGTCAGGGCAGGCGCTGAGGAGGTCAGGCTGAGCCGTGCGAGGATCGATCCAATTGCTTGGGCACGGCAGTTGGAGAAGGAAGCAGTGCGGGTCCATCTGCGTCTAGCGGCTTCGTGCGCCGGCGGGGGAGCAGAGAGCGGAGGAGCAGGGCCGTCCCGAAGCATGTTCACACGGTGCGACGGAACAGGCCCCTAAATTGTTTGGGCCCCAAACTGAACAGGTACGTATGTATATGCAGGTCCAAGTCCAAACACAGCAGCTGATCAAAAGAGAGATTAACAGGTTCAACTCTTAGTCGGCTACTCCCACGATCAACCGTTTCCTGAAAAACTTTCGCCTCGTCCTCGGCTCCTGACGACAGCGCTGGCAGGGGAGGCATCTGAGGTAGTGGTGGAGATCTCCCTTGGCGCAGACGAAAGGCATCGCCGAGTGCAAGCTGCTGCCTGGTTCGTTCCTAGTGAAATCCCATCTTCATGATCCGCACGCATCTCCTTGATTATTTTTACTCTATATTGTCACAAGTGCCCGTAGCAACAGTTTCTTTACGTAATTTATCTGGAGGTTGTGTGCTTTTCTGTAGGATGTATGACGCGAATAAGATGATATCTTGGAAAACCACTCAGAAGGCATGTCGGAGAGGTGTTTGTGGAAATTCCGGACAGAAGTGTTCTTGTGCATGCGCTTAGCAGGTAGATTCCACGTTTCTTTTTCTTCCTCAAGATGCGAGTTCATTTACCCGATGATGTGATGGATATATGAGTATATGACACTGAGAACGGTTCAGTGAATTTTTATTTGTTAACATTTAGAGCCAGCCGTGGTTTCTCAGGATCAGGCAACTAATTAGCGCTTTGAAACACTTTACGTTCATGTGGAATGCATTGCTTATTTGACAACATAGAAGTGTTAATTTGATAAAGCTTCTTGGAGAGCATGTCACCAGATCATTAAGAACTGCTGTAAGTGTTGAAAATGGTTACTTAGTATCCGAACAATAAGATTATTGTATATGGGATTTTTGTCATTTGATTAGCCAATACTTTATAGCTAATACCAGCACATTTATTGATAAAATCGCAGACCAAGGACAACTCAGGTTTAAAATTTTGCATTCCCAAACTGTTTACATAGTCATAGCAATTAACAATGGTATCATAAAATTTGAGCTTAATATAATTATTTTAAAATGAGATTTTGTCGCTTAAGTTCAAGGGCCTCGGTTAGTATTTTGCACAGGGCCTCCAAAATCCTCGGGACGGCCCTGGGAGGAGCAGGGGAAGGATCGGGAAGGCGCTCGATGCCCTGTGAACGCGTGGGTTGGGCGATCAGATGATTCAAAGCGTTCATCACCTGCAAGGGGTGTCATCTGGACCATCCCGGTGCGAATCTCAACGATTTCCTGGCCGTTATTGGATAAAGGTAGGGAGCTCCGGCTGTGCTGAGAAAATCGTTTTGTCCCGCCTGCCCCTTACCCGCTTCTAGGGGTGGAACGCCATGGCTGCTCAGAGGGGGGCTGCTAAGAGCGACGACATGGGGCTCGAAGCTGGGCCGTCGGCGTCAATGATGGAACGGCAATGCTCGCTCCTCCATTGACATCTCCACGTCGTGCGGCTTCCGGCTTGCAACGCATGGTCTGCATGAGGAGCTGGCGGCGCGGACAGGGGCAGGGACGGTGAAGATCTGATCGATTCTGGAAGCGGCAGCGGAGGTGTGTGGGGAGAGGAGGCGATATTTTCTTTGGTTTTTTTCCATCACAAGACCGACGGGCGGAAGAGCTTTCGAGGCGTGTCGGCGCAAATAGGCTTGTTGCGGGCAGCCAGACCACCACCAACCCACATGGTGGACCTGAACTGGCTTGAGTGAAATGGACAAGAAGTCATCCATAATTCTTGGGCTCAATGATTTCACTGTAAATAACATCGATTGCTCCTTTTTCATGTTTTTTCATCAGGTTCGCGTTGCTTCTCTTCCTCCACTAAACAAGGATATTTGAATGTAAAAGTTTTGTAGCGTGTTACAATCCTGAGCATCCATGAAAGACGGACAATTTTGGTTGTTGAATGACAACCTCCTTTTTCCACAAGAGAAGTAAACCTCCACTACGACCCTCGCTCTCGTGGATGATCATATGATCACAGGCAACCTTTCGCTTCACCTTTCTGCCTTAACTTTTCCCAGGTGTGTCTCAGACAGAAAAAACACATCTGGTTTTATTCGCTTCTGAACCTCCAGAAGCGCACGAATTGCCCGGGCGCTTGTGAGCCCGCGGCCGTTC
>LAPY01004284.1:25197-35902 GCA_000970635.1 Eragrostis tef
GGGGGGGGGGCTGAGCCCTCTCAGTTGACCCAGCACCTACCCAACCTCCGCGGCCCGGTTGGATCCGGTTGGATCAGCCCCTTGCTCTGTGAGCGTAGCTTCAAAAATAGCGGGCTGTGGCTACACTGATAAGTTTGTTGCCTGGCTTTCACCGAAAGACCCCGTTTCCGCCGCTCAAAACGGCACCAAGCAGAAGGATAGAATGCACCGTTAATGGCATAGAGCCGAGTGGCAGGCAAAGCAAAGCAAAGGCACAGAGCCGAGTGACTGTGTATATTACTGCTACTGGCAAAAGATTTTTTCAAGAACGTGCGTGGCATGTTTTTACTGCTACTGGCAAAAGATGCTACTACAGTATATGTTCCTCATAAGACAGTTGGATATGTCCCAGGCTTGAAAGTAAGAGCAGTATTATTTGATTTCAAAAAAAAAGAGCAGTATTATTTCGCCTCTCTCAACTGATAAGTCTCAACGCACGCTAAACTTTCGTATCTGGGGGTACCTCCTAATCTTTGCCCTACATACTCCCCATTTGTCAAACTATATAGAAATGGAAATTCTTATAGCGTCACACCATTGAAAGATTTAGCATGACACCGAAAATTTTGACAGGTGGAATATAACAAGGAGAATACACGTCATAAAAAATGAATGACAGATTAACATAGAAACTAAACGCTCAATTGTTACATATTTCTTTTTTGTTTATCCAATATCACAGCAATGTTCATCAAACTAGTTAAGCTTGACGACCACCAATATGTTTAAGGTCAGACAAAAACATAGGAAATTATTTCAGCAATTCAGCTTATGTATGGCTGGTTTTATTCCACGACTTAAACCCCGTGCCTCCGCGCCATGGCTCCACGCCGCGCCGCGCCTGCCGCACCTCGCCCCTCCGTCACGCCATCCATGGTCGAGCCCCGCGCCGACGAGTCCGCCAGGACCACGCCGCGGCATGACGTGGACAGGGGCGCGCAGGTGGCCTGCAGCCGCGCGGCGGACGCGCACGCCGCCCCCCTCCTCCTCCCCTGCTCCCCGGCCGCGCACTCGCCGCGCTGCTCAGCACGCGCTCCGGCTCCACCGGCAAGAAGAAGAAGAAGAAGAAGAAGAAGAGGGGGCACATGGCGCGACGGCAGGGTCGGAGCGGCGCAGCGCCGCCCAGGCTCTGGACGAGGACGCCACCACCTCCCCGGCGCGGCCCCTCGACTCCCCACCGCGGCCCTTTGCCTCATCTGTTGGAGAAGAATTTTATGGTGTATACTTGTTGTTGGATAGGCAAAAATGAGTTTGCTTGAAGTCAGCCTTAGAGTAGGCTACGTTCAGCTACTTCGCATTGCACGATCCTGTTGCCGTTCTTGGGAGCCTGCATGCAACGCTTGGCCAATCCGGCTTGGATTGATTTGTTCTTTTCTTTTTCCATTGATTCCGTCAGCTTGGATTGATTTGGCCACCAGTTTTAATTTGGATGCAAATTTCTACCGCTTTTGTCCTGACTCGTTGCTTGCCTTTAAGTTTCTCTGCTTTAAAGCAAGATATAGATTTGCTTTAAAGTACCTATCCAAAGCACGTCAGTGTTGTTTGAGGTGTAGCATCGATTCCATTTTTTAAAGGCACCAATCGATTCTATTTACTGAGCGACCTCTATGTTACATCTGCTTTGCCATACAGGCGCTGCGAGGAAGAAAAGCATCCTATCTGAGCAAGCAAGGGCGCCCACAACGAATCAATAAAAAATTTCAGAATGATATATAAACCCAATCCAAGCAAGAGGCGAGGAGGACGTCAACTAATAGCGAAGGGTCCATCAGCGATGCCTGCAGGCCGGCATCATTCAGCGGCTGAAGATGCCAAATGGCAAGAGCGGGCCGGGAGACGGATTGCATTTGCCTTGCTGCTTGGCAGAAATGATTCTGGAGACGAAAGGCAGCAAGCTGCTGGTGATGTTGCTCTTGTGCATAATGCCGTTACGAATATGATCCAATGGTGGTTTATATAGGAGTTTTAGAGGCCCCACACGATGGTTAATACGCTTTGATGGTGCCGTGGTGGTGCATATATTAGAGCTGGCCCAACGTGGCAGTTTTCATTTTGAAAGCTAGAACGGTGGAGGCTGGTGGGCAAGAGAGAAGTAATGTACGTCTATTTGATGCAAATCGGGGAGGGGAAAGGAGAGGAAACGCTTGGCTTGTTAAGAGTTGCTAATAAGGCTGCTTTAGTGGGTGTATGAAACTGTTGAGGTCTTGGGAATATCGATGGCTAGATGTAGAAGACAAAAGTACATCTAACGGTTGTATTTTTCTGGATGATGTGGTGCAAGTTTTATAGCAATAAACGATTTGTAGTGGGTTGCATTTATATAAGATACTAGGTGAATTCTCTGCGCGTTGCTGCGGGACTGTTGATACATCAGGGTGGGAAGTGACAGCAAAGATTATTGGGGAGGGCAAACAGATGTATGGACTGCAATAGATTGCCATGGAGACCAAAATGATTGAACGATCCTTGTATAGTTGACTGCAAGCGAAAGAAAGGTGTCATCTGGGGATGCAATTCATACAAAAGCTATGCCGATGGGCCACTGGAAAAATTTGCATTGTAGACTTCTCTCCCCTTGTTTGATCACATATTTCCAACAGCACCATGATTCACATATTTCAAATAGCACCAGTGCTGAAGTATTGGTTGCTTTAGAAAATCTCAGATATAGATCCTAGTCGCTCTCTGTTTTTTTTTTGGAAATATCATGCACAAATTAACTTTGTGTAGAAGAATTAGAAAACGCGGGTTGACAATATTCGGCTCAGGCTTAACACAAACAATGTGAGATTTAACAACCTTGATCAGAAACATACAACTGAAATACCAGGTAATTGTAATACATCCAAAATCAGATGTATATCCTGAAATAAAATAAAAGTTGTGTTAAGTTAATGAGATATCTCTGTAGCTATTGCTTTGTGTGGTAAGTAAATATGAATTGGTGCCTATGAAAATATAAAGTAGTCCCTTAAAAATGAAGACGATTAAGAAAAAAGAGAGTAATAATTAAAGGTCAAATAGCTTAAATCAAAAGAAGTATTCAGTAAATCACATGAATATGGGTAATTGTTGTGACTGTAAAATGAGGGGGAATATATGGTCATATAGAAGATGCAGCATATAAGAAAGAATGGAGGTGAAAGATCTTATGAAAAGTGCATTACCAAACAGTAAAAGAGATATCTTGCCATTGATTTGGGTATGGTTCATCTATAGCAAACTAACATAGATTTGAGCCAGGGGAGTTTAAGACGCAAAGCAAGAAGATTATGGTTGGAGCAAGACCTTGCTGTATTGCCAATTAGAATTCCAGTACTTGCTTGCATCAGTCTATCTGCACTGGGCACTGACGTACGTGAGTATTATTTTTCATTGCAATGAGAACTCCAGTACTTGCCTGGCATCTGTCTATCTGCATTGGGCGCTCACATAAATAATTGGCTAACCTGCAAAGCGGTAGTACAAATGTGCCATGTCGGTCAAAATAAAATACGAAACATTGTTGCCTGCGTGTGATTCACTGCAAGAAGCCAGAGTAAACCTCTTTAAAAAAATCGAAGAACTAACAAATCAGAGATAAACAACAAAGCCATCGCAAAAAAAAAAGAAAAGAGATAAACAACAAAAGGAGGGGAATAAGAAACAGAGTTGCCATCGTCACCATTAAATGGGTCTGTTCAGATCAGCAGTATGTTAGGCGATGAAAACTAAATGAGAAGAATGGAATATAGGGAAGGTGACGATCTGCATTGGCGTGGGTTGGGTCCTGTGGTTGGAGACGATCCATGATGTTGCTTATATGTGGATACGAATTGATGGCAGGAGTGCAAGGGCCGCCACCTCTATTGGAGAATCAAAGCGAATCATGAGGGAAGGGCAGAAAACGGCCGCAGTAATATTCATTTGTTGTCCACCCGACTCACGGCGGAGGGCAGTTAGACGAGTCATTACATATTGGGTGTTGTCTTCTTGTCTGTAGGTATGAAACCTATGGCCCTGTTCGACAGGTCTTAACGCCACTGCTTTACTGTAACAGATGCTGAAAAAATAACTTCGAACACTATAGCGGCTGGGGGGGGAAAAAAAACATGGACTTGCCCCTACATTTTGAAACTGAACCATAGACAACTACTTCGTTTGGAACACTTAACACCATCAAAACATTTGGTGCTCATGGGTTAAAATAGATATATATCTAATTCTAGTCATAGTTGCGTGTGAGATGAGTTTGTTAAATGAGTTCATCAAAGATAAAGAGGTCACAGGTTCAATTCCTATGGGCAGCGTATAATAAAGAAATCTTTCTAATATATATAGGGTAGGAGGGTGCAACAGAATTGTTTTTTTTTTCAAGGTTCACAACACTTTATATAAAATGTGTCTACATTTCTTAACACTAAACCCTATAACTATGAAACGCGTCTACTTCAATAGATACATATTGCAATTGTATTTATGAAAAGATATCTATATGTGTAGGTACATGAAAGAGCATCAAAACCTTGTAGGCACGCTTTCAAAAATCGTGTTTACTGAACTCTAACACGGCCTTTGCAAACACACTTTGGACAAGCTTTGTAAAAACGTCTCTACATCTTAATAGAGACGTATCTAACCTATTAATGAAGCATATCTACAAAGGGTTTTTCTTGTAGTGGGTATACCTTTGCCCCATCAGCTGCCACCTCCATGGATTGCGCCTCCGCTGTGGCTTAGATTCGGCGCCGCCATGCCTAGGGTTCGTGTAGGATGGGGAGCAGAGAGAGAAGGGAGGGAGGGTCACGCGACAGAGTCACTTGCGCACAGGAGAAACAGAGGTTGAGTGGAGGGTACTTTTGTCTATTCCTATCCCTCCTACATTATCTATCTAATTTTTGAAGTTTTATTAAACCCTGAAAACTGAAAGAAAATGGCAGGTTGAGTTTCAAAAAGTAGGGCAAACATGCAAAGTAAAAGGCCCCCGCACCCATACATGTTTGAGAAAATTCCTTACCTTGGCCTGTTAAAGTCACTTGTTCCTTCCTTTGACCTTATCTGGAAATAAACTTTCCTATGTGACTCTGAATCACCATTTTGACGAGGCGCCCGCGTCATCCCCGTCGGGCGACACGGCCGAAACCCTAGGTGGGCGCCCCACCTCCCTCTCCTCGCCCCAGCCTCACCGCCGCCTGAGCGCTGCGCAGCCAAACCGTGCGGGTGCGATGACGGCGGCGGCGGGGCGCACCCCCCTTCCCGTGGCGCTTCTTCCTCGCCGCAGGACGCCCGGTGGATCTNCCTCGCCGGCTTCCGGCGGCGGATCTGCGCCATGGTGGTTGGATTTGGTCGCAGAGGGGCAGATCTGGTGGCGCCTCCGGTGATTGCTCGACGTGCGGCGTGTGGTGGGTTGGTGCTCACGGCGCGCTGCGACGGAGGCTTCTCCTGCAAGGTGCGGGCCCATTCCGTGGCGTCGCCGGCGGCCTCCCTGGTGGAGGCTACGGCGGGCATCGTGGGCCGGTGTTTTAAGTCCANGTGCGCAGAGGCTCGGCGGGCGGCATCTTCGGTGTCTCATACGGTAGAGGTTCGGTGCTCGACACTCAATGATGATGGCGGTATGTCTGATGAGGTTGGTCGTGGTTGGCGTTGGGTCGCCGCTGGATTGCTCGGCTGTGTCTGCAGTAGAGCTGCTCTTCGCGGTCTCTCCGGCGAGGGTGTGCAGGCTGGGAGCCCTTAAGCACCGAGCATAAGCTTTGCCCGGTATTCTTGCTGGTGCTGGCAACGTTGACACTCTCGGGTGCCGATTTCCTCGCTGGAGGCGTTGTCGTGGTGCTTTTTGGTTTCCTATGGAGGTCCTCCGGGTGAAAACCCATTCCGATTTGCCGGATTGGCCGCGACGGCGCTTCAACGTCGTGTTCTCCCTGGTGACGTCGTCTTGGAGGCCTCGAATCATGGCTTGCCGGTTCAAGTGGTGGTGTTCATCGTCTTCGTGTCGGGTGTTGTGCTTCCTCGTTCAGTAGCTCTTGTTTGATCAATTTTTGGCGAGCTCTATGGTTGTGTTGGTGGTTGTAAGTGCCGGTGATGTGTAATTCATATGTTGTCCCTTGGGGTGGTCGGTGTTGTAACAAATCTCTCTTCGTCTTAATGCAAAACGTGCCTGAAAAAAATTACCAATTTTGATACCAAATGATAAGGACACGTCTAGCAATGTCCAGGTTTTGTCTCAATCTTTCACGGTAGAACGAGTAGTTGCTAGACGTGTCCTTATCAAATTTTGTTTGTTTTGTTGGCCCTGCCGCCACTTTGAGTTCCTAACGATGTTAGCTGAAGGGTGAAATGGCCTTTCAACCCTGACGTGAATCAAAGTTTCTATTTCAATTTTTAGATTATGTGTATGTTGCAAAAATTTCAGCATTATATTGCTATTTCATAATTGCACAAGATTTTAACATTATTTTTTTATTTCATAATTACACAAGATTTCAGCATTATTTTTCAATTTCATAATTACAAATAAGTCACGAAGATACACGTAATCAATTGCTACTACAAAACCATAATTTTTTTGGTTTCATAAAGTTATTTTGGTTGATAATCCACCAGCCTGGCGGTCATTACTTCTTGCCAAAAATATATCATTTTGTTTCACATATATACGAACCGTAGTGAGAACTGTTCGGCTATCAAACATACATATAATCCCTGTTTTGCAAGACGAGCTACAAAGATATGTGTGCAATAACAATGGAGAGAAACAAAGAGGCTTTGCTTCTGATTGTCATTCTTGGTTGTTTGGCGACTCTTTCACAGTGTAAGTGCACTAAGCCCCATTTGGAACTGGGAAATCCTGTGTTTTTCTTTTGAAATCGATTTTTGTGAATTTAAACGTTCAAATGGGGGCCTAAATTGTAAGAGATTATATGATTTTCTTCTATTGATCGTAAAACTGAGATTAACGGAATACCCTTGTGCGGATGCAGCTGAAACTATTCAACCGATCGGTAACAACAAGCTGGAGTTGTGCAAGTGCCCAAAATTAACATGCGGACATAATAAGGTTTGCTACTGCTGTTCAGATTTAGAAAGGGATACCTGTTATCCAACATATGAGAAATGCAGAAAAGAGTGCTGCTACCCCTTGCCTCCTGCAACCAAGGGACCATGAATATCATCAGTTCCTTATCTGTAATGGCAGTAAAATAATATGGTGAGCCATTCGGTGTGATACATGGAGTGTTTCACTGACCCCTAATCAGAAGTTGCACAAATATTATTTTTTTAAATCATTGGCGGAGAATAATTATTTTTGGTTTCAATCGAGCTGAAATTTATCCATGTATGTGCAACGATTTTTCATTTAGAGAGGTGAAAAAGGGATCAAAATCGTCTTCTGCACATTGATTTATATTTTATATATTAGATATGAAGAAATTGAACATTATTAAACACGATACGTGGACCAAATGTTGACACGATTTCAAATTCAATCATGTCAAACGCTACAGAAAATAAAATTAATCTAATGAGAATAACCAGAGAAAAACTGGTTGGGAGCTATCGCAACTTCTCTTGACCTCTGCCATCCGAGTTTTTTCTTTTCTGAAGGACTCTGCCATCCGAGTTTTTTCTTTTCTGAAGGACTCTGCCATCCGAGTTTTTTCTTTTCTGAAGGACTCTGCCATCCGAGTTTTTTCTTTTCTGAAGGACTCTGCCATCCGAGTTTTTTCTTTTCTGAAGGACTCTGCCATCCGAGTTTTTTCTTTTCTGAAGGACTCTGCCATCCGAGTTTTTTCTTTTCTGAAGGACTCTGCCATCCGAGTTTTTTCTTTTCTGAAGGACTCTGCCATCCGAGTTTTTTCTTTTCTGAAGGACTCTGCCATCCGAGTTCATCTCGATTTCGTCAAATTTGAATTGAGTTTGTTTTGATTCAACTATATTTCCAAGTCTTTATATTTCTTATACAAATCGAATCGCTTATAATCACGGGACCAATTCTTCTTTTCTTCTAACTATCTATACATAAACTCAACAGCCTGTAGAATGAGCTAATATTTATGTTTGAGCTAGTATTGGCGATTGCCACTTTTAACCTGGCAAGTTCTGACGACATCCATATATGGATTGGTTTGCACAACAGCGGCAAAGAGTTTTCCGAAGGGAAACAAAAAAGAAAAATGAGTCATGTTGAATATCTATGAGTTTGTAAAATTAAGTCACTGGCCTCTCTTTCTTTTATTCCAGGCTGATTTTTTGTCCTCCCATCAAGTACACTTTAAACGTGAACGGACTCTGACACAGATGCCTTGGAATATCTTCAGTACGGTCAATAGAACACCGAAGAAGCTTGCACAGCCACAGTACAACCAAACACACCCTTACTATCCTCCAAACTTATTTGGCTTAGTAAATCTTCTAGTTCATCTGAAGCCCACTTCTCAAAACTATTTTCCATGTATTCGACAACCTTTTCTAAACCTAAACACTATAATGCAATAGAAATCATCTTCCGAGAGGTGTATCCACACCGTGATGCTAAGGTTTGTTTGCTTCTATATTGGTCATGAGAGGAAGATCCCTTTTTAGCATCTTTATCCATCTTCTGCATATGTACTGAGATGGCAGGATAAATAACGACGTTCCTGCATGTTTTGAAGCTATAATTTAGGAAAATGTTTCTGTATGATTAATTAAACTAAAATGAGTAGAGC
Organism: Eragrostis tef; assembly: GCA_000970635.1. NCBI lineage: Eukaryota > Viridiplantae > Streptophyta > Magnoliopsida > Poales > Poaceae > Eragrostis > Eragrostis tef. The sequence goes on from LAPY01004284.1 coordinate 33,921, forward strand.
ATATACATACCTGAAAAACCATACATCTTCCAAGAACAAGACGTATTCAAATTCTCTGAATTGAAAATCACTAATGCCTCATCTTCATCATCGCTGTCTGTTCTCTCAGAATTCAGAAAAGAGAGTTCTCGTATAAGATTCAGCAGCAGTCTTCAACATAGGCAAATTGGACACATACACATTTGGATTCATCTGCCGTGACTTGAAATCATTATAGTTTTTAATTCATTCCGATGTAGGCAAGTAGTGCAATTTTCACATGGGCTACGGTGTCGCTGTGTATGGGTGTGGCAGGGGTTCGAGAGTTTTCTCGACCTGCGTGAGAAGGTCTTCTTCTTAAAAAGCAATGTCCGGGGGCTGTCTTACCCCCCGCAGGTCGAGTTTTTTTTATATTGTACTTACAGTTCAGAAAGTGATAGTTCCCTACGGAATTTTTTATGAAAGCATTATTCATACCTTCACTTCTTTGAGTTGATGTTAGTCAGCGCGAAAAGAAGCATGAAAGTGAACAGCCCATTGCTCGCGAAGCTTATACAAGTTTCCAATTCAAGAATTACCTTGAAGGTTGTACGTAAGCCGGCAGTTGTTGCCACTTCAGTTCAAAGTGTGTGTCACTGACATTTGTTCATAGACACTACTCTTGGACTCCAGAAGAAATTGAGAATTGTTAGCAACAACATGAAACGGTGACTTGTGTTTGGGAATGTAATCCTGATCGCCTTTGTCAGTGCAGCACAGTTATCAGCGAAAATCATTTGAGGTGGTTTATTGGACATTGCTTTTCGTAAGATACTGAAGAGCCAAATGCTTTAGCACTTTCATCAAACATCAATGCAGCAGCAAAAACTATTTTTTGTTTCTGATGATTAGTTCCAAGTACCTATGTAAATGGCATTTCAAACTTTTTTGTCTCAAATGTGGTGTCAACTGACGTTTCTGATGTTTAGAGTACTATTGGTAGTATAATATTAAAACGAGTTTCATGGGGCATGAGTTCCATGTTTCCCCACCAAATCATCCAAACCCACCCCACTCTCTAATTGTAGGTTCTTCTAATAATCTTGTATAATGTAGCATAGCTTCTAAATTATAAGACTTTGTCTAATTTTACAACCCCGTACCCTGTTACAACGCACGGGCTCTTTGCTATATATCTATAAACATCTGGAAGCATCACAACACGGCCTCATTATTTATGGTTCCTTATTCCACTCTGATAGCAACGTATCACTACCAGAAACTAAAATACCCCTCTAGATCACACACTCAATTTGAAGGGGAAGTGGTTTAAGACGTTTATATCGTCAAACAAGTAGAAGTTGCTGGAGTGAACGTCAATTTGAGGCCTCCTTTTGCGTGGAAGTGGTAGACTATTTTGCTTCTTCATCGCCTATCATTTCTGCTGGTATCTTGCTTCCATTTGTGGAATTTGTCAAGGTATTATCGGTTCCTAATAATTCCTTGCAGCAACTTGTTGGCGTCTCTTACGGCACGCAGAAAATGCGCGGACGCAGGAGACGTCGGGGGTTATGATTTTAGTCACTTGTAGTATTTAACCAAATAATTCACATTCAGTACAAGTACTAGATATGTATTATAAAGTATGTCATGAATATCCGCAAGCGGACGGATAACCCGTTGTAGCATTTCACCCGAGAGTATTCTAAAGGTATCGTTATTTATATTTTCCCAAAGAAGACATGGTTGATAAGAGTACTCGTGTTCATAGTATTACAAATGTAACCACATTCCAATGCAGGGGTGAGGTTCAATAGTTTGAGGATAGTGTGACACACACAAAGGTATTCTACTTCTCTAATGAAAGGCTAGAGACAATCCTAAGCAATGCTAAGTTAAACTAGTGAGCTACTACTCTAAAAGATACAACATTCATATAGCGTGCGTCGCCTCTACCTATCATCTAAGGTCATGCAAGCACAAGCAAGCGTCTATGCCTAGGCAACTTCGGGAGATCCGACTTA
>LAPY01004285.1:0-23392 GCA_000970635.1 Eragrostis tef
GCGCGCTGCGCCGCGCCAGAGGAAGACGATGACAGGTGGGGGCCACCTGTCAGCGAGACGCGGAGGGGAGCTGGGCTGGGTTGGTGCTGGGTCGGAGGCTGGGCCGAGACTGGCGCGAGGGAGAGAGGGAAAGAAGGGAGAGGAAGTGGGCCGGCCGGGAAAGAAAGGGAAAGAGACGGCCCAAGAGGGAAGAAGGTCTAAATATTTTCCAGGAAATGAAAGGATTCAAATTTGAATGGATTTCAAATTTGAAAACAGATCAAAACCAAATGAACACATAAATAAAAACAGAAAAAACCAAATATGCTGATGGTGGTATTTGATGCACATTTAAAATTCAAAAATTTGAATTTGGCATGTATTTGACTTCTATTTTGATTGAATTTGTTTAAATTCGAAAAGTTTAAATTTTTAGTGGATTTTAATTATGGGCAAAACAAAGGGTGTTACAGGTGTCTTCGCCGTCGTCAACAATGACGGACCACCAACATCTGAGTTAGCGTGCTTTGCTCTAGCACAACGCAACCTAAAACACTCTGGCACACACCCCTGTGCACATAATATTTTGAGTAGTTTTACTGTCTTATATAATGACCATTACTTTCTCAAAGCTAATAGCCATTAGTTTAATCAGATGTTCTAGATTTAATATGAAAATCTACTATTAATAGCTATTAGTAAGGGTAATATCAAAAGAATAAAGTGTGATAGACTTGTAATAATAATTTTTTATGACATTTCGCATTGTTTGGAAGGGATTTTTCACGGTGGAAGTAACATAAGGCCATAAAAGGAACTAGAAATTGATTTTGGGCCTCACAAAGAAATCCAAAACCGAAAAGGGCATAGAAGGCAACTGCATTTGTTTCGAGGCCATAGACTATAGAGAGAATTTTCTCATAAAAAATTGTTGGGGCTTCCTGTATTCAGGGTAGGTACACTGGAAACGGAAGGGAAGAAACTTGAAGAAGGAACAAGGAGACAGTGGCATTAGTTTTGCATGATAATCGTCAGCAGTTGAAAAAGGAACCAAGCAGACAGTGGCATTATTTTTGTATGATTACTCTCAGAAGGGACTAGTAGGGTGATGGGTGACGGCGGAAATACGGTCACAGAAAGTGCTGGGAAAAAGTGCTCCAGATCTTATACAGAGAAAAGGGAACGGTGTGACCGTATTGTCATCTTATAATATGAAAAAGTCTCCGGGCTTGTGGTGCCCGGTCAACAGGATCTCTTGTAAGATGACAATGAAGTTTCGACCTCATCTTCAGAGGTCAACAACAGTGTACGAGGTCTTTCCTCTTGAATAGATTGGGTGATATCATACTGACATTTGTTTTCGCTATTGTCTTCTGTTTCTGAATATTTTGAAGCTTTTCCTAACTACCATTTGAACAGGTTTGAACAGTATGCCTGGTTGAGCAAGTCTGCAGTTTGGAGGTTGCATAGCTGGTCTGTTGTTTTCTTCGCTTGAAAGCATAATTCTTTTTTTGAAGTAAAACTGGAGAGAGAGAAGTTAATCTTATCAAGATGAAGTTAATCTTAACTTTATGTCTTCTGCTGGTGTTTCTGCTGAGCGCTGTCACCGCTGGTTCCGAGGGCAGTGAGCCCCCGACGCGTGAAAATGGTAATGTTTTGGGAGACCTTGTGTTCTAATTATGGATAACACATCAGACTCATGTGCTTTAGTTCCTTCTTAACAATATGGAACATTTCAGTCTAGGCTCCTAGGTATTGGAAGAGTGTTTTCCCCCTGAAAATCAATTTTTGATGTTCAGTTCATTTACATGGCAGTGAACTGTGGTCAGCCTGAGGTAGTTTCTGGCGTGGAGGAGAAAGAAATCCATCAGTTGATTCCAAGTAAATCTACCAGACCTCTTGGAATTTCAGCCTTGTCAATGACTGCACGGAGGAAATTAAGCCCAATCCGTAAGTTATCCGCACATAAGAGGAAACTGCGATTACTGTTTAACAAGAGAGTTGGGGACAATTGCTTGCATTTTCTTTTTTTTTTTTAAAAAAAAATCGTGTTCTGCTACCGTATAGCTGGTGAACTCCTATTTTAAACTCAACATTAAGAGAATCGTGATCTGTTCTAATGTGTTATAAGCACGCGCCATGAAATTTTGATTATATACATGTTTGTTGAGTTCTGTACGGAAATCGACATGTCGGATTGGTTTGGTGATGACATGAACTAAATATGTACATGTTTAGTTTAGACGCTAAATATGTACATGTTTGCTGAGTGCTGTAAGGAAATCGACCTGTAAAATAGGCTGCAAGCCGATGAAAATCAAACGCATGCGCATGTTTTCTCTGCATTATATATTGTTTCTAGCCTTCAATGTTTGTTATACAGAAGAAGTAGCTTATGAAGATTCTTATGTAATATTTTAACTTTAAGATCTGCTCCTTTCAGCTAACCCAGATGGAGGACACAGCGGACCTCCTGTCACTCCGGTAGCATACCCTGCCTCCACTAAGCTAGGCAGGCCAGGCAACTGAACGGTTCTTTAAACGTCGCTGCAACAAGAACTTCGAATGCACGGCAACCAGAAGTTGGGGATGGGAAAAACAACAAAAGTTGCTGCCAAAACATTACATAGCTCGGTGTATACGAATATTTTGGAGTCGACCTGGGATTGTTTGAGGATCATTACATTCCTACGAGCTTGAAGACCTCAAATATCTTGATACAAAAGTACATAGAGTTCTTAAGTTGCCATTTGCATCATATGTATAAAAAGATTGCAGTGCAAATTTTACAAATAATTTGTGCAACGGGGTAGTTTTTCATCATTGCGAAATATCATAATTTCGTTTGCAGAACATGCATGTGCTATGCGCAGTCGGAAAGTTCAAACAAACATTGTTCAAGTTCATTTCCTCTCAAGCATGTGCCAGATCCCTGTGTGTACTGGTCCTGTAACGTAAAGGGGCACGTCTGCAATTGATGTACTTAGCATAAGTAGGCACTTGAATTGCATCAAGGAACAAAACATTGATGTATAGCTTCTTCATAACCTCCACAAACCAAGTGAATTGCTCATCTTGAGGCTTCATAGTTCGTTTTCTTCTGGTCAGAACTTCCTCTGCAGCAAGGGCTTCTGTTTCGACAATTTCAGGGGTGCGTCGCCTACCCTAGTTCCTGCAGTTTTTCACCATTGCGAAATATCATAATTTGGGTTGCAAAACATGAATCTGCAGTCGGAAAGTTCGAACAGATACTATTCCAATTCATTTTCTCTCAAGCATGTGCCAGACCCCAGCGTGCAGTGGTCAAATGGATTATATGCTTGATAATTTTTGAGACAAATATATAATGCACATGATAATTTTTCTGTGCTTTAAAGTGGACCTAAAATTATGAAAAATAGAGACTGCCGGCCCACTAGATCTAGTCCCATTTTATTTCGTTTTCCACTTGCTGCACGAACTCCGAAGCGAGTCTCTACGGGCTACTGCATCATCGTCTGTATTGCCTGAGTATTTAGGGTACACTGGAAACGGAGGGAAAGAATTTGAAGAAGGAACCAAGGAGACAGTGGAATATATTTTTGTGTGATAATGGTCAGCAGAGACTAGTGCCTTGGTGTGGTGGGTGACGGGCCTGACGGCCAAAAATATACAGTTGCGGCAAATGGTGAGAAAACAAGACCGGGTCTTCTACATAGAAAATGGGTACTGGGAGAACATCCAAAATAAACATGTATTGGTAGTTCCTGACTTTAAGAGCAATACCAACCAGTCAACAAGAGCTCTTGTAAGATGACAATGAAGTTCCGACAATATCATCTTGAGATGTCAACAGTGTACGAGATCTTTCCTCTTAAATAGATGGTTAGGTGATATCAGAAAGGCATTCTTTTCTGCTGTTGTCGTCCTCTTCCAAACATATTGAAGCTTTTCGTAACTAACACTGCTTGAACAAGTCCCAGATTTGGAAGTTGCATGGCTGGTTGATGCAGCGTCCAATGGGTATAGTATGCTGCCCAAGTCCATGCATGCTTGACGTATTGAAAACTGCATACATATTTTACTTTAGAGAACTGCATACATATTTTACCTTAGAGAGTGCATATTTTACCTCAGAGAATTGCATACGTCAATGGCTCCTTTTACAGCCAGGCATCTATATATAGATGCAACTACAAGTTCAGTACATCACATTACCTCACTAATATCGGGATTCAACTTCAAGCTGGGTGAACCACGAATCGTCATAGCTCAACCATGGGAGATGTTCGATCTCGCTTCAAGTTAGGGATAATCTTGACGCTGTGCCTATTAGTGCTAGTGTTTCTACATGGCTCTTTTACTGCCCGTTCTGTGGGCAGTAAACCATTATTGTGCGAGCAAGGTAAGGTTCACAGGTGTCTTTATTTGTAGTGTGAACCGTTGCCTGGGCACCAGCTTACAGCTGCAAAAACACAAGGTTTTGCCTTATTTATAGCTATGTTGTTTTGAAGGTGTCAATGATGTTGGTTCCTTGTACATGGCAGTGAACTGTGACATGTCATCAGAGGTGGTTCCACGTGAATCCACCAGACATCTTCGAACCTCGGCTATGTCAATAGTTGCACGGAGAAAGTTAGCCCCTGTGCCTGATCCCCGTAAGTTAATTCGTACATCATATGAAATTGAATTTATTTATTTCAGTAAGAAAAAGCTAGGATCATTTGCATGTGCATATGTCAATTCTTTTGTTCTGCTATATTGTGTTGAACTGAATATTAGATAACGGTAAAATGGTATTCATGAATTATTTTTATGTACTATTTCGAACTGAACACTAGGCCTCAGTTACGATCCATATGTAGTACTTTCAAAATTCAGGTTAACATCCATATTTTCAAAAGATTAAGATTGTTGATAATAGGCTAGCCTATGAGTTCTGCAAAATTTACATGTGGCAGAGTACGGAAAACATCAAGATTTATATGCAGAAACCCTAAACTTAAACTGTTACTGAAAATATGTGTAAGTGAAGGAAGTTTTTCAGTACAATCTTTACCCTTTATTATTTGTCTTCCGACTTCAATTTTTTGCGTGAGTCGCGCCCCCTTCTTTATGAAAATCGGCGCCGACAGGTGGGTCCACCAGGTACGCGACGCTCCCTGCCTCCGGTTCAAAAAAAAAGCCGCTCTCGGCTCCTACTCGGCCCGACGCCGCCACCGCTCCTCCTCCCTCCGGACGCAACATCGTCGTCGCACGCGCTCCCTCCCTCGCACCGCGTCGCGCCGCCGTACAAGCTCCCTCCTCGGTAAGAAATTTTTTTAAAGCCCGTAGCAACGCCCTGGTACTGTTTCCAAATCCCCGATCTGCTCTCCGCTTCCTCTGCCCCGTCGTCGCCTCCGCCGTGTTTTCCGGCAACATCGGATTGGCCCTGCTCCGTGCCCCTCTTCCCCGTCTTTCCCATCACGAAGATGGCGTTGTGGCCATGGGACCAGCAGTTGGCACCGGTGCGTGGTCGAGCATCTGCCGGCTGTAGGACGCATCTAAGGCGTCGTTCCTCCATTGCCGCCGCCAACACCACCGCCCATGTTGCCACCGCTTGCTCCGGTCCTCCGGTCGCCGCGTGCCCAGACCCGCCTCCATGCCGCCAGCCATCTGCTAGCCACCCCCAATCCCCTGCTCCCCAGTCGAAGCAAGAAGATGGCTGTTCTCGTGGCTATCCGACCTAATGGAAGACACCGCTTGCTCACATGTGCTGATCCTCCGCTGGCTGCACATCAGATGCCAAGGCCCGTGCTGAGCGAGGTGCTACATGAGACTATCATCGACCACAGGAACACGCAGACAATAAAATCCGTGGTATGTTTCTTTCCTTGAGTTGTCAATTCTTAGGAAGATTAGATTATTTTTCAAAAACCTTATTGGTTGGACCCAATTTAAATTTTATTAGGTCTTCATAGTGGATATAAAGATTTAGCAACGATAGTTGTAGTGGCACAATCAAATTTATCTAGCACCTGAGCTGATGGCTGCTAGCAATTGGGATTGTTCAGTCGCCGGCCTGTTGAAAGGCACTATGGGAGCTAGAAATTGGGATTGTTCAATAACCGACCTGTTGAAAGGCACTATAGGTGTTCTATCTTTTTGAAAAACAACTTAAATAAAAAACCAAATATATTCTCAGAAAAATTGTACTTTGTATTTCATAGATTGAACAATCTATAATTGGTAGTTGTTCCCCTTACTGGAATTTTTTAGATCAAAGTATTCATGGACAGCTGACTGCCACACTGCTTTCATATTTGGTTAATAAATTGTATGATTGATTTGGCTTCACAATTCTGTTATGAGTTCCACGGTAGTGTTTACATCTTGCTATAAACTATTTTCGTTATGTAAACGTATCAAATTAGTAGTGTGCACATCGCTTACAGCATTTGCTTCAATTATTTCTGAATCCTATTATGCTTCAAGCAATTGTTAGTAGTGTGTCTCCTATTACCGCCGTTTGATTCTGAAGTACTTTTATTGGTTTGAAAAATGCTGTACACACGACTACCATGATTAACTAATACTCACGCCGTGATTTGCTTAGCATCATCATGCATATGCCGAACCAGTCGTAAACGGCAGACGTAAACCAAGGTCGTGAGTATAGCATTGTTGTATTGCTTTCTTGCAGTTTTAACACGATGAGAGACTCGATGTGACCAAATTTGAGTGGCTACACCTGCCATTTGCTCATATAATCACTGGAGCTTCTGAACTATCCCAATCAGTAGTCCTGCAGATATCGTGCACAAGGTGTGTCTTTGCAGTCATTATTTCATTTTCAAGAATAGCTTACCTACTTCACTATTTCTCTACCAATTCAATCTTGAATGATTTTTATTCCATGATGTAATTTTTATTTCATGGAAAAGAACCTTAATTGCAGTCATTACCATATTATTACATAATTCTTTCTTGCTTATTATCTAGATTGATAATCAGCCTACAAAATGTGACTTAATTGATGGACTCAAACGTTGTTGTTCCTACTTGCTGTCCACAAGATCACCTAAATAACCTGCTATGTAGCACCCAGTACTGGTAATCAGAGATGTATAAAATGCATACATCGTCCGTATAGGTGAACTGTAGATGAGTAACACAAGCGCAGCTTGGTTGCTTAGATTGTGGTTATGGATCCCTGCCTGTAACTTATGGACACGAATTGTCATGTATAGATTATTCGATATGATCTGATTTAATCTTATATGTTTACAAACTATATGTTGTTTTCAATAACAAAACAGTGTTGTCACCCCTCTTTCGTTAGATATATGTGTCAATTTGTAAGACTATTGTATGTTAATTTGACAGGTCGGGGCACGCCACCTTGTATGTGATTTGCTGACTATATATATATATTTGTGCCTCCTGGAAGTTTTTTGCTTAATAACTCAAAACCCATGATAAGGCCAAAAAGCAATTGATATAAAAACACGGCCGGTCTAATATCAACTGTTATGATTTTCGTTATAAAATAAATTGGTTGTCATCCCTTGGCTCAGCTATGCTGGAATACTGTAGGTCAGTGTGCGGTGCATAAACTTGCCCGTGGCACTGGTTTTGTTCTATGTTTCAGCTGAATTAGAAGGCTTTTGAATGCAGGTGCACGCATTGTTCAATCCAACCTCGGAGTTCCTTTAGGCACAACTGATGGTGCAGAACCCAATTCCTTGTACATCCAACAAGGGCAGTAGGAGCATGAGGAGATTGTTATTTTTTTTCTTGTGTGGGGGCAGCACCTAGAGTTTTCACATGTGAGCAAATGTTATTCTTGTATGTCTGGTTGTAGTTCTACACAAGTAGCTTTTATTGGAATGGACCTGATTTTTGCATCTGCCCCTAGCTGGAGAATATTTTTCTGTTGATAATTTCAAATTGTGTACTATAATGATATGATGTTATGAGAAATTGTTCTCTATTGTTACTTGGTACTCGCATCAAATATGATAGTAGCTTATAGTGCATTTAGCTGTCAATGTAAAGGAAAAATACGAAGTTGAGTAATAGTAACATGATGGTCACCAAAGAGAAAATTTCAGTGAACCATATGGTGGAAGATTTAGGACTAAAAATAGATTGAGAACCTTTGATAAAAGAAACAATGCTAGACTATGTAATATCCCATAGTTGGGAATAATATATGATTGTCTTTTGCTATGTAACAAAAATGGCTATCATATATATTATATCTTTCAAAAATAGTTTGTTGAATTTTTCCAAAGCCCGTAGCAACGCATGGGCACTTTTGCTAGTACATATTTATTTGTGAAGTTTTTCTGGACGCATTTTATGATGCTTGGGACCTGGTATTGGCGAAATTTTATTTATGGTGTCCTTTTTCAGCTAATTGGGATGGTTCCCATCCGGTTCCTATCCACCCCTAGCAGAGGACCCAACGAACTGTCCTCTTCAAGCTGTTCAGGATTCGTATCCTCTGCCGTTCCCTGGTTATGGCAAACTTTGCCATTAGCAATTGTTACCGTTCATCTGGGACCCAAATCCTCTGCCATCGCTAGTCAAACGGCGCGATGTGCCGTTTCAACTATGGGCGGTACTTTATAAAAAAAAAACAAAACTATGGGAAGTACCTGGACTCTCTCTCAGAGTGTTAATAGCCCAAAAACCTTAATTAAGCCTATTTAGAATGGTAATCTGGCCGGGACAATGACAGCCACCTCAATGCCTCGAGCTGCTTGTACTCCTCCGCTCGTCATCGGTGCTCGCCGGCAACTCTAGCATCATGCTTTTCTTCTCACCCGCTTTGCTGCGAGTGCTTCGACGAGCCTCAAGGAACAAAATCATGCATGGAAATTAATCAACAGGAACCAAATCAGAGTGCATTTTATTAGCCTAAAAGTGACTGCCGGTAGCAAGATTCATAGGTTTGGGAGAGGAAATGATTCATGTGTTCTCGCCATGGTTTCTATTGTTCCCTACCAACTCTAAAATTTTCCCCGCGCAGCTCTCACCATGGCGAGAAATGATTCATGTGCTTGGGCCAAACGTGGGTCAAAGAGGCCTGAAAAAATAAAAACGATGGGCTGTTTTCAGATCGAAGCAACTAAGATCGTTAAATCTGAAACAAACCGTTCGGATTGACAGACGGCACGGCTGTGCCGTTTGACTAGCGATGGCAGAGGATTTGGGTCCCAGATGAACGGTAACAATTGCTAATGGCAAAGTTTGCCATAACCAGGGAACGGCAGAGGATACGAATCCTGAACAGCTTGAAGAGGACAGTTCGTTGGGTCCTCTGCTAGGGGTGGATAGGAACCGGATGGGAACCATCCCAATTAGCTGAAAAAGGACACCATAAATAAAATTTCGCCAATACCAGGTCCCAAGCATCATAAAATGCGTCCAGAAAAACTTCACAAATAAATATGTACTAGCAAAAGTGCCCATGCGTTGCTACGGGCTTTGGAAAAATTCAACAAACTATTTTTGAAAGATATAATATATATGATAGCCATTTTTGTTACATAGCAAAAGACAATCATATATTATTCCCAACTATGGGATATTACATAGTCTAGCATTGTTTCTTTTATCAAAGGTTCTCAATCTATTTTTACAGAGTGTTAATAGCCCAAAAACCTTAATTAAGCCTATTTAGAATGGTAATCTGGCCGGGACAATGACAGCCACCTCAATGCCTCGAGCTGCTTGTACTCCTCCGCTCGTCATCGGTGCTCGCCGGCAACTCTAGCATCATGCTTTTCTTCTCACCCGCTTTGCTGCGAGTGCTTCGACGAGCCTCAAGGAACAAAATCATGCATGGAAATTAATCAACAGGAACCAAATCAGAGTGCATTTTATTAGCCTAAAAGTGACTGCCGGTAGCAAGATTCATAGGTTTGGGAGAGGAAATGATTCATGTGTTCTCGCCATGGTTTCTATTGTTCCCTACCAACTCTAAAATTTTCCCCGCGCAGCTCTCACCATGGCGAGAAATGATTCATGTGCTTGGGCCAAACGTGGGTCAAAGAGGCCTGAAAAAATAAAAACGATGGGCTGTTTTCAGATCGAAGCAACTAAGATCGTTAAATCTGAAACAAACCGTTCGGATTGACAGACGGCACGGCTGTGCCGTTTGACTAGCGATGGCAGAGGATTTGGTTCCGTTCATCTGGGAAGCGACAGTGGAACCGTTAGGCCGCAAATCATCCCCACTAACCACAGGTGCATGCGCGTCATTTCGGAAATTACGAGCCTGATCCCTGTTTGCCATCAAGAATTGGAAGCAGAATCCATCTGCCCATGCACGTCTTCTCGCATGTGTTGATCTGATTCATTGGCTGACTGGCCGACGAGCTTGCCGCCGGAGATCAACAAATTCTAATCGGTTGTTTTAGTGGAACGAGATGAGGACCGTCGCTTCCTAAATGAACGGCAAAAATTGCTAATGGCAAAGTTTGCCATAACCCACGGAACGGCAGACGATACAAATCCCTTCAAGCTACGCAGGTCGAGGCAACTGATTACATTGGTTCTGCTGCACAACATATTTCACAATGTTGTCAAAACTGAATACTGTAGTTGATCAACATATTTCATGAAGATGGTGTACTATATTATATATATGATGTAAATTTTGCAGAACTCAGGGATTTTTTTGCCGACATTTTATATATGATGTTAGTTCAATTTTGAACTAAACAACTTTATATGCACTTCGCAAAAAAAAACTTTATATGTAAAAAAAATCCGGAGGAAGTAACAACATTTGTTACATGCAAAAATAGAAAAATTAAGCTCATGTTACAAGGATAATCTCTGAGTTATACTGACTAGGAGGGGTGGTTGCCATCGAGCCAACCATGGTCCACCTTCTGATCTGGTAGTATGATGCTAATAAGTAGCCGTCTCTCCCCCTATTAAGCGTTGTATTTTTCTGTGTTGTAAGATTATTTAGGTTGTAGTGTGCGTCTGACTACATCTGGGCGTCGTCCGAGAAAGCTTAAGGTTCAGTGAAATAGGATTTACTACTATCCCCTTTGTTTAAACTTTTTTAATTTTTTTGAGCAACATCCCCTTTGTTTAATGATCTTATATACCATGCTTTGTTCTATGTGAGCGTTTAATTGGTTAGAAAGCATCTGCCATTCCTAAACTGATCCTAATCGCTCTCTTGGTGAACAATGGTAAACAAGGGGTATGAATGATATATGAATACATGATAATACGGTTGCATTGAGATCTGATCACGGTTTCAAGCCGCATAAATAGTTTGTCCCTCAGATCAACAAGGACAACCGCCAGAGCCAAGGTTCACACCTTGCCTTGTTACTCAGCTTGGTTTATCAGTTTAGTTGTCTACTGGCTGAGTTTTAGTGCCGCTGTATAACGTACCACACTGAATGGATGTATTTCTGAACAACGAAACTTGAGGTGATTATTGATGTATCAGCAAACACTGAAAAGGATGGGAGAGGGATTGAAAGAGCAAGGTCACAGTTGAGACCATGGAATTCCGGAATTCGTTTGGGTCGTAGTTCTCATATAATAACATGCATGGGAACACGGTTGCTGCAAATGGCAGCAGATTGATTCCACTGCTCTTCCAGTCAGGAACCAATTCAGCATGAGCTCTTGCAAGACTTTGATGAAATTTCAGCGTCATCTTGAGAGGTCTACTGTACAGGTGTCCAACAACCTAAAGAAAACATTGGTGATAGCATTTTTCCTTCACTCCTATCATTCTCTTCGGAATAAGCTAGCTTTTCATAAGGGTATTCCTTGAACGATTCCACGATTGGGAATATGGAGAGTGGCTGAACTTTTTTTTAAAAAAAGAAATCTTGGAAGAATATTCATTTTACCAAACTCTAGCTATAGATGGCAGTCAAAGTCCATGATAGATGTGAAAGGGGTTTTGGCCTAGTGGTTAAGGCACCCAAGTAACACCTTTGAGGTCCTGGTTTCGACTCTCGGTGGGAGCGAACTTTCTAGAATTTACCGGCGTAATGCGTTAAGTGGTAAGCGGCGTTCCCGTCGACAACAAGGCGCGCCTTTGGTGACTTCGAGAATCTCCAGATCTGTTGGGTGCTCAGTCTTTCGGAAGTGCTCATAGGGGTAAGGTTTGCGTACGTGTGTTCATAGAGGTGAGTATGCGTGCGTGTTGTGAGCATCTGAATTTAAAAAAAAAAGTCCATGATAGATATGAAATGAAACTGATTACGCGTTTGCCTATCAGAAAACAGGCATCCATCACTCAGTTAGGCAGCATGCTCTAAATTAAGAATAAGAAGATAATATTAGTTTTTAGGAGAAGAAGATAATATTAGTTGCATTGCTTGTAATATCAAACGTGTAGACAACACAAAAACTGGGCCTGAAACTGAGACCACGGGCTGGCCCGCCATTGGGCCCAACCAGCACTCACCCCTTGAACTGAACTCTGTGAACAGTTCAACTGGCGAGGAAAAAAAAAAAACCCAAAAACGCTGAACTCTGAAGCGCGATTCATCTCCAAGAACTAATGAAGTCTCTCTATCTGAAACGCGACGATCCAGTTGGCCAAGCCGATTCTCCTAGCGCCATGCTCTTCCTTCCTTGATCTCTATCGTCCCCAATGGGTGACTGGTCCGTGGACGTGGTGCCGTCACGCGTGTGCCGCGGCGCGGCGTACCACCGTCCCGGAGGACCGTTGCCACCGGAGCAGGCGCATCGCATCCCGGCATCTGGCTACACGACCACGCCATTCGGAGGTCTGTGCGCTCTTCCTTTGCCTTTTTCTGAATAATACGTATATGTATGAACGGGTAGTTATGGCATTGGTCCGGATGCACTCGGTGTATTCGTGCAAATGTCTCTGAAAGTAGCAATCCTTCTGGTTATTGTTACGCTCGTACGCGATAAACCAAAGCACAACTTACCACTACAGTTATACATCCCTACCTTGTCTGATGTCAACACATGGTTTGGTTTTCCACCATTCCACTTGGTCGAGCAAGCTTATTAGGAAACAGAGGAGGGGGGACCCCTTTATTACTCAGAGTCTTGTACAATTTCCAGGACCAAGAGGACAATCCCATCGTCCCATCATTATTATGCATCAGTGTGTGTACAGATACAGACTGAAGACAAGAAGCCAGACATAGGAGCAGAATTGAAGTATAGCATGAATTAACTATGTGTATGTGTATACTCATCACTCACGCCCTTTTCCTCCACTAAACTCGAGAAATGCACGCTTGATGGTGACTATTGCGGAAGAAACTTGAGCCATTCCTGGCCGCTCTCGTGGTGATGCCGTGGAGCACATGAGGCCCAACTTTACCATAGGGAGGATGCAACTCTGCATCATTTCTGAGTTTCCACCGTCCAGATCATTTTCTAAGAAAGTGGAATCTAAAATCTCAGCTACTTGGTGGGGATATTTGGTAGCCACGTGTTTGTGTAGGCTCAAGCCATCCTTGAGTTTCTTATCAGTGGGGCACTTCCCAGTAAACATCTCTAACAGAAGCACTCCGTAGCTGTATACATCACCCTTGGTTGAGATTTGTCCACCCATGCCATACTCTGCATTTAAATTTCAAAACATAGAACGTGTAAAATAAGGGAAGCAGAACCCCAAAGTAACCTACTACTAATAAGTTAGAACAAATATGCCAACAAAACAGTGATTATAATTTCTATCACCTGGGGCAATATATCCAATTGATCCTTTTAGGTCGGCCAAACTTGTTGAATTAGCAGGCGCTGGAGTTGAAGTAGCACACATAAATCTTGCCAGCCCAAAGTCACTGACATATGCAGTCATTTGAAGATCCAAAAGAACATTGCTTGGCTTTAGGTCACAATGTATTACTGGAGTTGCACACTGGTTGTGGAGATAATCTAAAGCATATGCAATGTCCAGAGCTATGTTAATCCTTTCACCCAAACTTAGGATCCTTTGCTTTTCGTACCCATGGTCCTCTGGATGTAGCCACCTTTCAAGGCTACCATTAGGCATATATATACTGAAATATAAGTGCTTTAAAATCTGACCCAGTAGGATCAACCGTAGAGCATAAAGTTATAACTTTGACCAGATTTCGATGGCGAGTATTTCTTAATGCCGTGCACTCTGCTATGAAGCTTGTTGGCGCTCCATACCTGTTGAGATTGAAAACTTTAATAGCAACCGGATCATCCTCAAATGGAAAAATGCCCTTGTAAACAGCTCCAAAGGATCCCAAGCCAACCAAATTTACAGGAGAGAACCCATTTGTTACCTTTGCAATATCTTCGTACGTTATTTTCTCCACATCCGAGCTGGAGTGCTGTGAACTTAGTTCTTCTTTCCTTCTTCTGACAAGAATGATAATGAAGCATAGAAAAAAAACTACAAGAGCTGCTACTGCAATTGGGATCACTATATTCAAAACAATGGATTTATTTTTTCCTTTAGATGCCAACTCTGGGCAAAGGGGCAGGGTTGTGTCAGGATCATTTGTGCATAACCTGTGGTTTCCTTTCAAGGCTGTCCTGCTGGAATTACTGAAGATACCACCTGATGGCACTGGCCCTTCAAAGTCGTTGAATGAAAGATTGAGAGCCTGCAAAGAACTCAAAGTGGTGAGGAACTCTGGAATTTTTCCTGACAACTTATTCCGGGAGAGATCCATTTCCTTGATGCTTTTTAAGTTCATGAGCGATTGTGGAATAGTTCCAGTAAGAAGATTCCCTTCCATCTGAAGAACTTCCAAAAGCACACACTTTCCTAGAGTGGATGGAATATCACCAGTCAAGCGATTGTTGGAAATTTGAATACTTCCAAGATTGATGAGGTTGCCAATCTCCATTGGTAAGGGTCCAGAAAATAAATTGTGTGACAAGTCCAAGCTTTTGGAAAGGGAAGAAATTTTGAAGATTTCACTTGGTATGCTTCCATCAAATGAATTGTGAGATAGGTTCAGCTTCTCTAACTGTCTCCATTGGCCTAAGCCTGCAGGTATACTCCCACTGAAGTTGTTCCCATCCAAATAAAACTCAGTTAGTTGGACAAGATTGCCAATAGATTCTGGAACACGGCCGGATAGGTTATTTTGTGCAAAGCTTAGAACCAATAAGTTGCTCAGATTTCTGATGGTTGGCGGGATTGTGCCAGTGAACATGTTCATATCCATATACAGCACTGCAAGGCTCTTGAGGTTTCCTATCTCTTCTGGAATTGTTCCAGTGAATTTGTTCTGTTTGAGCCATAACCACTCGAGCTGTGAAGGAAGGTTACCAATAGAACTTGGTAAACTTCCTCGCATACCATTCCCATCCAAGAATAGTTTTTGCAGCCGAGTGCAGTTTGCAAGGGATGAGAGGAAGCTCCAGTCACCAGCTTCAAGCTGGTTGTATGCAAGATCAAGCTCCCGCAGGTTTGGCAAGGACCCAAAAGATGGCACTGATCCAGTGAGTCCAGTGTTGAGAAGATAAAGCATTTCAAGCTTGGATGCATTGACAATAGAAGCCGGAATCGGACCAATTAGTCGTGTTGTTGATAGGATCAAGCTCCGAAGGTTTGGAAGCCTGTAGCCAATGTCTGGCGGCAGCTGTGCGGTGAGTGAGTTATTGGCCATTTCAATAAATGTCAAGGTTGACATGTTGAAAATTGACCGGGGAACTTGTCCAGACAAGTTGTTCATTGTGAGAATCAACATCTGCAGAGAAGGGATGCTACTTAGGCTCTCTGGGATCCTCCCCACCAAGTTATTTATCGCAAGGGACAAACGAGTCAGGGAGGAAAGGTTGCCCAGTGAGACGGGTATCTCCCCTGTAAGTCTATTCTGAGCTAGACTAAGTATTTTAATAGGTGCAGCAGTTGCTGTAACAGGTGGTATGGAACCCACTAAGTTGTTACTGTGGAGGTAAATGGTAGTCAGAGTGGAGGTATTGAAGAGTGATGGAGGAATCTCTCCAGTAAGGGTATTCTGCATGAGCCTAAGCACTTGCAGTGATGAACTATTTGCCAAGAACTCTGGTATTCCTCCTGTTAACTGATTGGCTCCAAGGTCTACATAGACAAGTGATGGGCTGCTTCCCAATGATGTCGGTATGTTGCCAGTGAGGGCATTGTTGGAGAGGTTCAATGTTTCCAACTGACGAAGCAGGCCAAACCCACCGGGAATGCTTCCTTGCAACCTATTGCTGCTGAGTACAACTTGCTGGAGATTAATGCATTGGGTTAAGTTTGGTGGGATCTCACCTTGGATGGAGTTTTTCCGTAAGCCAATGACCTGGAGACGGGTGCAGGAAGACAGCTCAGTTGGGATGCGACCATCAAGAGAGTTGATGCTCAAGTTGAGGTAGATGATTTGGCTCAGGCGTCCAAGCTCCGTTGGGATGCTTCCACGGAAGCCATTGTTTGACAGGTCAAGGCTTGTAATGGTGCTCAGGTTTCCTATACAAGGTGGTATTGAGCCACCGATGCCTAGAGAGCTGAGATTTAGTGCGGTGACCCGAAGTGGGGTCTGTGCACTGCATGAAACTCCATTCCATTTGCAGAAGTTTAAGGATGTGTTGCTCCACGAGGTTAAAGCTCCAGTTGGATCAGAGATTTGAGACTTGAAGCAGAAGAGGGCTTCTCGATCAGTATCAGTGTCGTCACTGGTCACTAATAACAAGGAACATGAGAGGATGAGGAAAGCCAGAAGAGGAATTAGATTTGTACTGCATGCATCTAAGCAGATCATCTTGCTGTAGGTTCTGGGCAATACTAAAGCTCAGTTGTGCTTAAGAGAGCGTCCCACCTTCTTATATATATTTATGCCCGACCAATGAATTAAAAAGTGAGTACATCTCTTGTTTAGTTCTCATATATATTTCCGGAGATCATCATTCGGATATTTCTGTTGTCTACTGGGATTCTTTTCTGAGACTCCGTTCACATTGTCCTCTTAACTATGTCTCCAGTGCAAGCACCAAGGACAAAAGTCTGAGCAATGTATGAGACCGACTCTTCTTATAAATGAACCAATGATCACAACAAAGAGTCATGCCAGTGTAAGTGATAACTTGACATATAACGATTTGAGCTTATTTTCTTCCAGATGTTCCTCATCGTGCAATAATTTTTTAAGATAGCAAAACTTTTATTCGGTATCTTGTATCTACCTTCCATGAATACTATCCACTGCTTTTCTACCTTAGACTTCTATTTTAGTCATTGCTCACTGTCTCATGGAGCTAGTATTAATGGGATAAGGTCTTGTTTCTGACTTCTGCACAGCTGGATTAGAACCAGACAATGACAAAAATGTATATTGCAAATAGCAATGACCTATGACAATTGACTGGTATGGTAATGACTTCAAGTCGATCAACATGCTAAAAAATAGATCGATTACTTACTTATGATATCAACCGCGTCAGAATCTAGATAAGATTTGATTTCTTGTGAGAGTAAGCGGGTAAGCAACAAAAACTGCAGCATCTGCTGCAACTTGACCGTGTGATGAATCTGCATACATGTAGGAGTGACGAAATTTGGATTTCAAAATCATGTGACTGTTAAGAACGAACAAAACTATGAAAGCGAGTCCTTATCTGTGGCATCCACAGGGGGAGAACCTCAGAACTTAGAAGGATGTCGAGTATGTGAAGTTAGGAGTTGGGGTGAGGTTGTACTGGTAGCAGTTGTTGAGGTGGTCCATGTTATCTGATAACATAAAATGGTGACAACGCTGCGATATGTAACTTAAGTATAGACATGTGTAAACTTATCTTACATTTAGTTTCTGGTCATTGATGTAGGCCTATTAATTTCTGGTCAAGTAAACATTATCCTGATAGTACAGAAAAGGAATTGATGCTGATTTCTTTGTTTCTGTGGTCAAAGCTATTTATTCAACTCTAACAAACTCTCATTCTAACAGTATTGAGTGTAGCTTGTCCACCAAGCTATTATAATCTAAATACTAGTGGAGATGCTGGTTCACCTACTGACCTAGTTGAATAGCAGAAATATTATGCTTTTAGATTGGAGTGTTCCCACTGGATATTTTGACTTAAAGATGTACCCTGAACCATACCTGAACCTTCTTGAGTTTTTTCTTGAGGAATATGCATTTTGTTTAGTTTTTAGCTTTGACCATGTGCTTTGTTGATAGCAATGTCACAAAGATGTCTGACTATTCTCTTTGAGATGACGAAAACACTTATGTAGAAAATGAGTCTGGTTATGATTTTTAACTGAGCATTTAGGGTATGAGTAAGTTGGATTGGGACACTATATTAAAAGAATAACTTCCATTGTTGACCAGACATACCTACCTGCGACCTCTTGCACCATCATACTCGCAAACAGCTTATAGCATTACATTACAGGGTAAGCAAAATTTAAATTCCTCGCACTTTATGAAATCATTCATCTCAGTACCTATACTTACAAATTTGTACTTCAAATTAATTTTCCTAAATTGTTCGTCTACTTGCACTTGTATTCAAAGAAGATGTGTTAGTTGTCAAAAAGTATTTCAGTCACCATGTTGTCCATGACATTACATGAAAATCAGCTATCTACCAACAATTATGTTCCGTATATGCAGCAACGAGTATCTCTACTCGCTAAGTTTGGTGACGATCGCCACTTCTGCAATTCGTTTGGGAAGATGTACAAGCTAGGAAGCTATGGCCCTTCGCTCCATCTCTATTTTTTCACTAGGAAGCCATGGTTCTTCGCTCCATCTCTATTTTTTTCATGATCAGCCACTATTGGCTCTAACTATAGACTCCTCTTCTAGAAGCAAGAAAATATGGACTCTATCTGATACAAATTCAGCTGTTTCAGCTTTTGAATAGGCGAGGAATAATCAGTGAAATCATGGGAGCTGCTTCGCTTTACAACTTGATACAAGCCTTGCTAGTACTACTCTCCATGTCGTTGTAATTTATGAAATCCTCAGTCCCTGCAGTGCAAGCAGCTTTGCTCTTTCACATGTAAGTATGATTCGAAGTCTAGCTTGCATTGGCTCTCTGACATCCTCTTAGTTTCCTATTGCATATAAACACACGTTATCTAGTTATGCCTTTTACTTTTGAATTGTGGCATTCTCTTGGCCATCCATCAGACAGTTTTTTCCAAAAAAATAAAAATAAAAATTGTCGACCATTATAAAAATTCCTAAAATAATCTGCACGCTGGTATTTTATTCAAGGCCTAACGAGTCAGAGATCTCACTTGTTGTCTGAGGGCCAAAAGAATGGAAGAAAGGCTCTCTAGGATAGACTAGACAGAAAATGAGGTTTTGAAGGGAGATTGATTGCTAACCACGAACAGCAACTCACATACGACTTTGACTGCCAACTGATCAGACTAGTGATGATGTATATACCATTTAGACATATTGTTGCATGTTCTTTTAACACTTGCGATGAATTATTGAAATGGTCCGGTAAAATTCGCTAATATAAAGCAGACATGGGTTGCTTCGTCTGACACTTGACATCGGGGCTGCTAGGGAACACTGGTGGTGACTAGCGAGTAGCGAGTGTGCTCATCGACGATGGCAGCTGCTCAGCAGCTTCATGTTTTCTCCGGAGCTATCCTTGTGCTATCCCTCTTGCTGTTGCCGTCTTTTCTGCCAGGCTCTCTCACTGCCGCTGGTACTGCAGGCGAGCATAGACATGCTTACATTAATTTTCACCAATTCTGTTTTTGTCTTGTCATCCATCGAACATAGTTTCGTGCGTCGCTTACATATGTATCATGGCTTTTGCAGCATCATATCTTTCCTGTACCTACACATAGTAGGAACAGGCTATTTCTTTATCTCTGAAAGGTTTTACACCTCTGTCTCGCAGCACCTCATGAAAAATTTCCCGGGAGAGTAGTGACCGGCAGCGGGAAGAAGCAAAGTTCATATGAGTTAACTCAGACAAGTCAACGAGGCCTATCAGAATTCTAAGGCATCCATTTTTGTAAGTTACGTAACAAGACAAGGAAAGGAAAAAGGAAAAAACACTGGTACACCCATACTTACACTGGTACACATGCATGGGCACCAAGAATTAACGTCAGTTCTGTTTCCAGATGGTGAACATAATGGTCAACACCCCACTCCTTTCTCGCCTGTCCACCATCCTGTAACAGCTGTAAAATCGGTATCGCATTGACATACTCTTTTATGGTTTACCGCAGTCATGTAAATGAGCGGGATAAGATGATAATAGTGGTGTACTAAGATTTTTTTTTTCTTTTTGAGGAAAACTAAGCTAAATTTTTTATTGGCATGTATGAACTTGTCCAATCTTTTCCTCAATGTGTGCTAACTTGTTTTTTAGGTCAAGGAAATAACGTCTTGTCCTGACCACGGAAAAACGGGAATGGATGTTGATTTATGTGTTCTTGTGGTCAAAACTGTTAATTCAACCGCATCTTCTGATATATCTAACACAAGTTGTCCGCTGTTACTTGTGCACCAAGTTGTTGTAAACTACTAACGGAGATGCTGGTTCACCTAATGTGGTGGCCTCACTGTCACCTTGAGTCCTTGACCAAGTATAATAATTAATGTGAATAGGATTGTTTTAGAGTGGAGAATAATTTAGTGCCAATTGCGGTTGATTGACAAAGTTTGAACAACGACCACTCCTTATTAAGCTGTTAGTGCTTCATTTACATATTATCAGTAACATATGTCATCATTTGGCTTTGAGACAGAGACAACACATTCGATTCTATTGAGACAGTTACGCCTCTGAAATGTATAATTTGCATTCTGTAATATGTTGGATTTATAGATGCAGAACACTGAAACATGCACTGTTTTCCAGACTTTTCTCATTTCATACTTTCTCACAGGTAATTAACTTTGGACATTACATCATAGGTTAGAATTTTTTTGGTATCCTTGCACTTTATGGAATCACTCAATTACACTGCTGTAAACCCTTCTTCCTAGTTTAATTCTTTTTCTGTACACCCTTCATCCAATCTCAATTGTAGTAATAAGGATTTTGAATGTGATTGTAGTAATAGATTAGTGACATAGGTTCTCAAGTACGTTTAGTAAAACTAGGTGCCGTTATATGCTATATATATATTATTATTTAAGGTCCATTGATCTGGAAGCTCTTCTTCATTCTATCATTTATTTTATTCATTATGAACCACGGGTATGTTATTCATTGTGACTTTTTGGCCTGCATAGAAATTAAGTGGGAAATTTGGTAGTTTCATGGGTTAGTTAGAAGACCAATTCATTGATGAATGCCTGAGTCTGAATTAGTTGATGTGTGGTGTTGGAGCTTTGTCGTCCTCCTGACCTGTATAATTTCACTCGTCTGAATATTTCAACATATTGATCTGATTCTAACATAAATTTCTGCTTCCTCTGAACTAGTTCCACCCCATGACTTGCAT
The DNA here is from genome assembly GCA_000970635.1 of Eragrostis tef. Taxonomy (NCBI): domain Eukaryota; kingdom Viridiplantae; phylum Streptophyta; class Magnoliopsida; order Poales; family Poaceae; genus Eragrostis; species Eragrostis tef. The sequence goes on from LAPY01004285.1 coordinate 21,356, forward strand.
GAACATGACATCTGCTGCACGGTTTGCATATCGAAGGGCAACATCATCTTGGAATGAGGCTGTGACTGTAAATACAAGTCAGTTCCAAGCATTCAGGCTTTTAGAGCAAGTAAGGTGATTGGACTCCAATCATCTGAATCGCTGTGAGAGCTGCTTGGCTTCGCATGTCATCAATACAGGCGACTCTAGTCCTGTGCATCTTGCTGGCCCCGTTTCTACTAGTACTCGGTTCTCTCTATCCTAATCCTGGTAGTTACTAGTTACTCTATTACTGATCCTTCAGCACTAATGCGTTTTCATCTGTTCTTTGTGGAGGAAGCGAGCATTCAATTTTATAAACTAATTCATCATGCGAACGATTGTGTATGTGTGGCAGTGATAGGTAGCAAATCAAGCGGGGCAGTGCCAGCCTTGGAGGAGCAGCGAGGCCGTCAGTTATTTCGCGGTAGATCAATGCGACATGCTCGAATTTTGGCAAACGAACAACAAGGTGAGAGGTAGTCTGTAGGAGCAGCTTCCCCTGTTCTATCTAGGCTGGAAAGTATCTGTTTTAATCCGAATATGTAGTCTTATGAATAATGCAAATGGAAAGTTGGGACTAGCTAGATATCTTTGTAAAACAACTGAACAAAGTTGGGACTATCTAGATACTTGTAGCAGCTTTCAGCCCTGTATGTGCTGCATATTGGCCATCACCCAGCTAGTCCTGGGTCAATCTATACCTCAAACAGACTGGCATGAGCTTGGAATCCTGACTTGAATTGATTTGCCCATACTCTGAAGCACATTCCAGGTCCTGGTAATGGACGGCCCGTTCCTGTCAGCCCTGTAGGTGGAAACCCAGGAGGGCGCTGATGGTCTGTGTCGTATCCCATTTCTGAAGTACTTAGTATTTACCGTATCAGTTCCTGGATTAGTAGCTGATACGACACTTTCACAGAATGCTTTACAGCTGCATACTCTTTATTATAATACCAAGTCTCATACAAGCCCTTTTTACATAAAAGTCTTATACAAAAGCCTGTGGCCTGGCTACGAGAACAGACAACACTGCGACTAACTGTTAGGACAACAGCTCTAAACACTACTTCAGCGGAAGAACGAAGCGGCACTACTCCAACAGGCAAGCTTGCGGGCAGGCTGAACCCTAATCTTCTTCTCCATCGGCTTGAATATCGAACTCTGGCTCATCCTTTGAATGATTGAAGCAAGAGTGAGTACTTAAGGTACTCAGCAAGCCTAACACGAGGGGTAAGATTATGCGAGGGGTTTGCAAGGATAGGCTGAGGTTTATTAACAAGGCTGGAAAGCCAAGTTTATGCAGGGTTGCTTTGAAAACAAAGCTTTTTGCAATTCTAATCAAGTATCTGTAAAGATTAGTGAGGTTGGGCGGCCCTGGGGGAGATAAAGATCAATCCCGCCGGTGCCTCAAGTTTTATCACTGGCCGATAACCAGCACACGGCTCCAAACCGGTGTTTTCTAAAAACACGCCAAGAAATAACTCACACAGGAAACACTAATCATAGTGTGGCCAATGCTTTCGCGTTGTCCAATACCGTGAAACACGGCTATCCGGATAGATTCTTAACCTCGGCCGAGGGTGCACAACTTTCCCCACAAGGTAGTACAGTCCTCCCCGAGCGACAGTTTGGACTGTACTACTAAAGGTCCCGTACCTACTTTGTACCACCACGGCATCCCCCACGGACATCTTCAGGGGCTTCATAATCAATAAGATGGCCAGATTCAATAAACGCCGGACCTCGAACTCCCTTCAATATTCGAGTCTTCTCCTGAGATTCCGTTGCCATCTCCGGCCTCCGGGGGTACCGGGTGAGTACTAGTAGGGTGTGGTTCCAATCCCATGCCCATTCATGGCTTGTGGATGCGCGTAAGTGCTAGGCAAAGGCGGCACAAGAACCGGTCCTTATACGACCGAACCAGGCATCTTCAATAGCCAATCCCCGCAGGGAAGGCGTCCCAGAGATAGCCTCCCCACTGAGGACTACCTCGCCTGATCCCGCCAAAATATTCTC
>LAPY01004285.1:29358-44714 GCA_000970635.1 Eragrostis tef
CCCCCCCAACCAGGGTATGGAATATCCATGCACTGGATTGTCTCCTAGTTCCTCGCGCCACTTTCCACACCCTGCAACTTCTCCTCGATTCTTGCGCCGCATTCATCGCGCCTGCCATGCACGTCCCGCCTTATAAATATCAGAAACCGCCCCCTTTCTTCTTCCTCTCTTCAATAGCGCACCACTTCGGCTTCCAACCATGGATTCCGACCGTTTTTCCACTCCATCTCCTGCGACCGTTCCTCCGGCGACCCATGGATTCCGACGCTCCTTCCACTGCGGCGCAACTCACGGCGACTACTCTCTCCATCCCCGAGGTACATTCCAACCTCTCCTCTTCAATCTTCCGTTTAGATCTAGGATGCACTGTAGATTTTCTTGAAAAGTTAGGTTTGCATTTCCTCCACCATTTTGCTTGCTCAAACCGCTCAATCTGTCGCATCCCTGTCCATTGCATCGGATAAATACCTTATCACATTCATCTGCTCATTAGATCCATCTCGTACATGTCTTGCTAGGGATTACGAAACCATCTTCTGATACCCTCCGAGTATAATACTCATCGATACCTGGGCCCTATGGGTGAACTAGATCCCATCAACTTCATCTGCAGTGAAACCCAGAGGTTGCCCTACAAGAGACTCCCCGTCCAGTTAGACACTTGGGTAGGCAGCTTCAGATCCTGGCCCTCAATGATCCCCGGCTGGCAAGAATGGTACGAGAGGGTCAAAGCCGCCAAGATCGGCATCTGGACCACCATCGGCATCGCTCAGTGTCTGGAGCTCTCTGTTGCCGATATGGGAAAAAATGAGCCTATGTTAGCAGCGGCTTGCTATACCTGGTCGAACTGCATCAATGCCTTTCTGTTCGGTCACGGGCCGATGACGCCCACACTCATGGATGTTCATATGCTGACTGATTTGGATATATCGACCACCATCAGCCACTTCACTCTCAAGACCAAGCCAAGCAAAAGAATCGACGTCAGAAGCATTGGCGGATGGGTCAAATACATCTCTACCTTTCAGCTTACCGGAACAGTGACCGACAGAGAACATGTGGCCTTCCTGATGATGTGGCTTGAACACTTCGTCTTCTGCGGGGCTCAACTCAACCCCACAAACAACCTTCAGAACATCGCAGAATTGCTGGCTGGGGGCACCAGGCTTCCAATTGGCAAATATTTACTTGGTGCACTGTACTCATCACTCCATCATGCTGCCGAGAAACTCTGGCACAGGAATGCTGCCGGCAATATTGGCGGGCCATGGTGGTTTTTGTAACTCTGGCTTTATTTGTATATGCACAAACCCATGGGCCTCCCAGAACTACAGAACACTTCTTTCCCAACCTCCGACGGCAAAGGACGCCGATGCACCATCCTTGGAGAAGCTCTCGCAACAATGAATGGGGTTAAAATGAATGCCGATGATTTAGCCAATTCCTTCGTAGCATTCTACAAGGGAATTTCTCATTACCCCGAGAATGGTTTCCCTACGGAAATCCATCAATTATGGATCACTTTGAGAATCCTTCCTCATTCCGTGCCGACGATCCTTTTGCAACAGCCCTATCAAGCACCATCTTCATATCGACAATCAAGCCGTGCATCTTGCCGACTGGTTTAAACGGCTCAGGACGAACTCCCTGTTCTTGTGAGTTCTACAACCCCTCATTTGCCGCTAGACAACTGGGGCTCGGGCAGATCCCACCAACCCTCTTCTATGCCGACAAAGCAAGAGCACTATCAATCATCTCGTCGGCACTAGAATACAACTGGCTTGACGGGCTTACCGATGGGATGAACCTCGGGCTCACAGACAACTTGGTGTTATCCCCCTCTCGCTCCAAACTCTTCAAGCAATGGTGGTCAGAGTGGTCCAAGCACCTCCGGTCTTCTCCCACAGCATCGCTCCTATCAGCCTTGGTGCTCTCTGAACCAATCGAAGAGGTAATCGCTTCCCATCGGCATCTAACTCTGTTTAAATCTCAAACTCATCTCCTGACTCACTTCTCTCATGCAGTCTGATACAGAAGAAGTACCGACGACAAGCAACAGCAACATCGGCATCGTGTATGAGAATTCATCTCCCATACCCATCATCGGCTCTGACGCTCCTACCCCAGCAGAGGCCATATCAGGTCACACAAGGCCCAAACGCAAAAATCCACGGACCAAAATTGTTGCCTCCAAACGTCACAAAGCTCTGCTGAAGCAACCCGCCCCTTCACTAACTCCTCTAGACAGCCCCGTAAGTTAAACCATAGCATATTACAATTTACTGCAATTAGCATCTAACCTTGATCTTTTCAGGCCTCCGAAGAAGAAACCGGCGACGACGATAATGTCGATGAAACTGCGCCCATAGATCAAGGGACCATTCCTGTAACCGTCGTCAGCACTCCATCACCAGATACTCAGGCGGCAAATACTGGCGAGTCGACCCAACCAGAGAACATCGACCAACCATTCCAGGGGACTCCCGAGGCCACCGCTGACACTGAACAGGTAACAAGTATCTAAATAAAATATCTTATTTTCTCTTAAAATAATGTTCATCTACCATCCTCCCAGGAGCCTATCGGGGACGAACTTGCGCCTAACCCCACTGAGCAAGCAGAAACGGAGACAATCGGCAATGTTAGAGCCGATCAAGAGGCAATCGGCAATGTTGGGACCAATCAAGAAACGACAGTGCTCCCTCAACCTTCCATTGCTACAGCACTTGTCGCAACTGCGTCGGGCCACACCACCACTGCTCCATCTTCAGAGAATGTCGATCTTTCTCAGGTAACAAATCGATTTCTAAAAACTCTACCTCTCATTCAAGTATTTCACTAACTCCCACATCATGTAGGCAAGCACCGTGGAGCCAATCATAGCCATGCATCATCGGCAACCTCTCTCCACAGAGGTCCGCAGCATTCTGGCGGAACTGGAAGTACGCATCGACGAAGCTTCTATCGACGACCTCACCAAGAACGCTGCTTCCATTCGCGCAAGACTTGACATCATCCGGCAGCACATCCCCAAAGATCTGAGAGCTGCCCTCCAACCAGTGGCATACATGGAGTTTCGGCGAGAAGACCTTGAACAAGCCCGAGAGAACATCAACCGCCGATCCCAACAACGCCAGCTTATTGCCGATGCTGAAAAAGATCTTCAGTTAAACCATAGCATATTACAATTTACTGCAATTAGCATCTAACCTTGATCTTTTCAGGCCTCCGAAGAAGAAACCGGCGACGACGATAATGTCGATGAAACTGCGCCCATAGATCAAGGGACCATTCCTGTAACCGTCGTCAGCACTCCATCACCAGATACTCAGGCGGCAAATACTGGCGAGTCGACCCAACCAGAGAACATCGACCAACCATTCCAGGGGACTCCCGAGGCCACCGCTGACACTGAACAGGTAACAAGTATCTAAATAAAATATCTTATTTTCTCTTAAAATAATGTTCATCTACCATCCTCCCAGGAGCCTATCGGGGACGAACTTGCGCCTAACCCCACTGAGCAAGCAGAAACGGAGACAATCGGCAATGTTAGAGCCGATCAAGAGGCAATCGGCAATGTTGGGACCAATCAAGAAACGACAGTGCTCCCTCAACCTTCCATTGCTACAGCACTTGTCGCAACTGCGTCGGGCCACACCACCACTGCTCCATCTTCAGAGAATGTCGATCTTTCTCAGGTAACAAATCGATTTCTAAAAACTCTACCTCTCATTCAAGTATTTCACTAACTCCCACATCATGTAGGCAAGCACCGTGGAGCCAATCATAGCCATGCATCATCGGCAACCTCTCTCCACAGAGGTCCGCAGCATTCTGGCGGAACTGGAAGTACGCATCGACGAAGCTTCTATCGACGACCTCACCAAGAACGCTGCTTCCATTCGCGCAAGACTTGACATCATCCGGCAGCACATCCCCAAAGATCTGAGAGCTGCCCTCCAACCAGTGGCATACATGGAGTTTCGGCGAGAAGACCTTGAACAAGCCCGAGAGAACATCAACCGCCGATCCCAACAACGCCAACTGATTGCCGATGCCGAGAGAGCCCTCAATGCCTTCGAGGTCGAAGTAACAAAATTCGAATCCTTGAAGACTGGAGTAGCAGAGGAAGAGTCCCGTTTGCTCCGCCTGAGGAAAGAGGTCGAAGACTTACGTGCCGCCCTTGAAGCGAAGGAACGCGAAGTATCGGCATCGGAGACGTCCCTGGCGAAGCTTCAAATCGATCTGCAACGTCAACGGCAAATTACTGAAGCCGCCATAGATGCCTCAGCACGTGCCTGGGAGAAAGCCCCCGCTGAAGTTGAGTCCGACGCCGATGACGCCTATGTCCTTGCCGACATCGATCAACTCCGTGAAACTTGTCTCAATGTAATCCGGAGCTATTTGTACCCCCAGTAAACTTGTAATTCAGTCGGCCTGCACTATTTTGTCTTGTAAAAATACTGCTTGATTCGCCATGATTGCTTTCCACCAATCACGCTTGCGAATTCGTGATATATTTTGTCTCCACCTCGTTTGTTCGACACCTTCACGAGAAAACTGTGATTTAACATGACATATCAGCCTTAGACTCACATGGCGAGCATCTCGCCAGGACAAGCATAATCCTATTAGCAACTGTTCGTCGCCCTTATCCCTTCATGCTGCATTACCATAATGACCTGCCGTTGCATCGACACTTGTTTGTAATGACAGGAAATGTAATCGGCAACACTTTTTCTTATTTATTTCTTGTCCTAAGGGCGATACCACCTTGTGACATCGGCCATCTCAAAGGCGACGCTCTCAGCGTCGGCTTGCACTTGTCCGAACCCTTTTAAGATCCTACCCAGATACTTGGGTAATATCTCTTAAGATACTTTCCATTAAGCGCTCGGTCAAATTCTTCACCATCCAATTCCTTCAGCACATAGGCGTTCCCGGGCACACATCGGCTTATAACGTACGGTCCTTCCCAATTAGAAGACCACTTGCCGAAACGATTATCCCGTGACCCAATCGGCAACTTGATTTTCCAAACCAGATCTCCTTCTTCAAACTGTTTAGACACCACCTTTTTGTTATAATGCCGAGCCACCCGCTCCTTGTCGTTCTGAATCTTCTTCAAGGCCACCAATCTCTGCTGACAAACATCTTCCAGCTCATCTACCATCAAATCATGATACTGTTCCGCCGTCAACTGATTCTGCAAATCAATCCTCCTAGATCCAGTATTAATCTCCCACGGCAAGACAGCTTCGTGCCCATAGACAAGCTGATAAGGCGAAACTTGAATTGACCCATGACATGACATTCGATAAGCCCACAGCGAATCGGCCAACGTCGTGTGCCACTTCCTTGGCTGATCCTTAATCTTTCGCTTGATCAACTTGATAAGCGTCTTGTTCGATGCTTCAGCCTGACCATTTGCTTGCGCATAATATGGTGATGAATTCAACAACTTAATTCCCATACTATCGGCAAACTCACGAAACTCCTCTGATATAAAAATAGAGCCCTGATCTGTAGTAATAGTCTGAGGAATGCCAAATCTGTAAATAATATGCTCCTTAACAAAAGTTACCACATCTCTAGACGCCACAGTCCTGTACGGCACAGCCTCAACCCACTTGGTAAAATAATCTGTAGCAACCAATATATACTTGTGACCCTTGCTGGAAGAAGGATGAATTTCTCCAATCATGTCGATGCCCCATCCTCTGAACGGCCACGGCTTAATGATAGGATTCATTGCCGACGCCGGAGCTCTCTGGATTGACCCAAACTTCTGACAGTCTTGACACCCTTTATAATATTCAAAGCAATCCTCCAATAAAGTAGGCCAAAAATACCCACACCTGTTGATCAGCCATCTCATCTTTTTCGCCGATTGATGAGTCCCACAAATTCCATCATGAACCTCTTTCAACGTTCTCTTGGCTTCATCAGCACGCAAACACCTTAACAACAACCCTTCAATCGTTCGATAATAAAGCTGATCATCGATCAGAACATATTTCATCGCTCTGTATCGCAAATTCTTGGAAGTCTTCTGGTGTGGATCCTTCAAATACTGAATTATCTCAACAGTCCAATCTTGCGTCTCAACATCGGCATCACTATCAACAGTATTCACGATCAACCGATACCCAGACGCATGCTGAGCCAAATCATTCGCTTCTGAATTCATCTGCCGAGGAATATGTCCAAACGTGATATGCCTGAAATCCTTCATCAAATCCTGACACTTCAAGTAATACTCCCGAAGAATTTCATCTTTGCACTCATAATCACCATTCAGCTACCCCACGATCAACAAGGAATCGCCAACTACTTCAACGAAATCGGCATTAGCTTCTTTCAACAGTTGCAGCCCCTTCAACACAGCCTCATATTCAACTTGATTATTAGTATAAGGTTCAACTGAAAACGAAAACTCAAACCTGGATCCCTTGGGAGTAATGATTACAATGCCGATGCCACATCCGTTCTTACAGATGGACCCATCAAAGAGCAACCGCCACGGGACTGGTTCCACCATCACCTCGTCATGCCCCCCATGCTGAACAATCAGATCGGCAAGCACTTGAGCTTTCACGGCCTTGGCAGATTCGTACTTGAGATCAAATTCCGCGATTGCCAACATCCACTTCCCGAGCCTACCCTTCAATACTGGAGCAGACAAGATATACCGAACAACATCTGCCTGGCAAACAATAGTGCACTCTTCCGACAGCAAATAGTGCCTCAATTTAGTGCAGGAAAAATAAAGACACAAGCACAACCTTTCAATCTTCGGCCAACGTCGTGTGCCACTTCCTTGGCTGATCCTTAATCTTTCGCTTGATCAACTTGATAAGCGTCTTGTTCGATGCTTCAGCCTGACCATTTGCTTGCGCATAATATGGTGATGAATTCAACAACTTAATTCCCATACTATCGGCAAACTCACGAAACTCCTCTGATATAAAAATAGAGCCCTGATCTGTAGTAATAGTCTGAGGAATGCCAAATCTGTAAATAATATGCTCCTTAACAAAAGTTACCACATCTCTAGACGCCACAGTCCTGTACGGCACAGCCTCAACCCACTTGGTAAAATAATCTGTAGCAACCAATATATACTTGTGACCCTTGCTGGAAGAAGGATGAATTTCTCCAATCATGTCGATGCCCCATCCTCTGAACGGCCACGGCTTAATGATAGGATTCATTGCCGACGCCGGAGCTCTCTGGATTGACCCAAACTTCTGACAGTCTTGACACCCTTTATAATATTCAAAGCAATCCTCCAATAAAGTAGGCCAAAAATACCCACACCTGTTGATCAGCCATCTCATCTTTTTCGCCGATTGATGAGTCCCACAAATTCCATCATGAACCTCTTTCAACGTTCTCTTGGCTTCATCAGCACGCAAACACCTTAACAACAACCCTTCAATCGTTCGATAATAAAGCTGATCATCGATCAGAACATATTTCATCGCTCTGTATCGCAAATTCTTGGAAGTCTTCTGGTGTGGATCCTTCAAATACTGAATTATCTCAACAGTCCAATCTTGCGTCTCAACATCGGCATCACTATCAACAGTATTCACGATCAACCGATACCCAGACGCATGCTGAGCCAAATCATTCGCTTCTGAATTCATCTGCCGAGGAATATGTCCAAACGTGATATGCCTGAAATCCTTCATCAAATCCTGACACTTCAAGTAATACTCCCGAAGAATTTCATCTTTGCACTCATAATCACCATTCAGCTACCCCACGATCAACAAGGAATCGCCAACTACTTCAACGAAATCGGCATTAGCTTCTTTCAACAGTTGCAGCCCCTTCAACACAGCCTCATATTCAACTTGATTATTAGTATAAGGTTCAACTGAAAACGAAAACTCAAACCTGGATCCCTTGGGAGTAATGATTACAATGCCGATGCCACATCCGTTCTTACAGATGGACCCATCAAAGAGCAACCGCCACGGGACTGGTTCCACCATCACCTCGTCATGCCCCCCATGCTGAACAATCAGATCGGCAAGCACTTGAGCTTTCACGGCCTTGGCAGATTCGTACTTGAGATCAAATTCCGCGATTGCCAACATCCACTTCCCGAGCCTACCCTTCAATACTGGAGCAGACAAGATATACCGAACAACATCTGCCTGGCAAACAATAGTGCACTCTTCCGACAGCAAATAGTGCCTCAATTTAGTGCAGGAAAAATAAAGACACAAGCACAACCTTTCAATCTTAGAGTACCTGGTCTCTGCATCCACCAACCGACGGCTAAGGTAAAATATTACTCTTTCCTGCCCGTCCTGCACCTGAGTCAACGCCGAACCAATACACTTGCTATCGGCAGACAAATACAGTCGGAAGGGGACCCCTGCCTTTGGCGACATCAGCACTGGCGGTGAAACCAAATACTGCTTAATATCATCCAACACTTTCTGGTGCTGAGCCTCCCATCGAAACTCTTGATCCTTCTTTAACTTCAATAGCGGAGTAAAAGCGCTCAATCTGCCAGACAAGTTGGAAATAAACCTCCTCACAAAATTAATCTTGCCGAGCAGAGACTGCAACTCCGTCTTATTAGTAGGAGGCTTGATCTTCTTGATGGACTCCATACTTTTCGGCCCAATTTCAATTCCCTTCTCGTGAACAATGAAACCCAAGAACTGCCCAGCCGACACACCGAAAGCACATTTATATGGGTTCATCTTTAACCCATACTTCCGAGTTCTTTCTAGTACCTCCCGCAAATCGGCAATATGATCTCCTACCGTCTTGGACTTCACCATCACATCATCAATGTAAATTTCCATCAGTCGGCCAATCAAATCATGGTAAATGAAATTCATAGCTCTCTGATAAGTGGCACCAGCATTCTTTAAACCAAAGGTCATGACCACCCATTCAAACAAACCTAAAGCTCCCGGGCATCTAAAGGCTGTCTTCACAATATCTTCTTCAGCCATAAAGATCTGGTTATAACCTGCATTCCCATCCATGAAGCTCAAGATCTGATGTCCAGCCGCTGCATCAATCAACACATCAGCCATCGGCATTGGATACTCATCTTTAGGAGTGGCCTTATTCAAATCTCTAAAATCAATGCAGACCCGCATCTTGCCGTTTTTCTTAGTTACAGGGACAATACTGGACACCCACTCTGCATACCGACATGGTCTGATAAATTTAGCATCATATAACCTGGTAATCTCTTCCTTGACCGCATCATATATCTTTGGATCAATCCTCCGGTTAGGCTGTTTAAACGGCCGATACCCTGGCTTAATAGGCAATCGGTGTTCAACAACTTCTCGACTCAAACCGGGCATCTCGCTATAATCCCAAGCAAAGCAATCTTTGTACTCTTTCAATAATTCTATTAACTTCTCTCTAAAATCTTTACAAATCTTCTTACTAATAAAAGTCGGCCGAGGCTTGTCACCATCTCCAATATCTACCTCCTCCAACTCATCGGCCGATATAAAACCATGTCCCAATTTGCTTGCTTCACTATCATCAATCGGCTGACCATCGCTTGCATCGCTGTCAGTGCCTGTCAGCCGATCGACGCCGGGTTTCTCCAGTGCTAGAGCAACCGTGGAGTTGCCGATCCATCCGTGATGGACACGCCCTCCTCCGTGATGTTCAAGGCCTCTCCTTCCCAGTAAGTTCCGGACATGCAAGGTAACTCTTCAATCATCATCGGCACAAAATCTGCAGTAGCCACGCATACCGACCTGTCGGCTTCAATGGTTTCAACTTTATCGCCGATCCATTGGATGAGGATTTGGTGCATTGTCGACGGGATGCAACAGTTAGCGTGTATCCAATCCCTCCCCAACAGTACGGCGTAAGATCCTTTGCCCTCTATGACGAAGAACGTGGTCGGCAGAGTCTTGCTTCCAACGGTGATCTCCACATTGGTCACCCCTTTTACTTCTGAGCTCCTACCACTATAATCCCGGAGCGTCATGTTGGTCTTAGTCAACTCCTCAGGCAGCTTGCCGATCTTCTTGTACGTCACCATCGGCATGACATTCACAGCGGCTCCCCCGTCAACCATCATTTTGCCGACTGGCTTGCCATTAACGAAGCCGTTGAGATACAGGGCCCTAAGATGAAGGTGATCAACATCAGTTGGCTTGTCAAACACCGCTTGCTGTGGTCCTAGAACCAACTCGGCAGAAGCTTCCTCTGATTCATCAATCTCCAAAGCACTAAACTCTCGTGGTAACAGGAATACCATGTTGACAGAGGCCTCAACCTCATTTACCTGAGATTTGACTTTAGGCCTCCAAACTTGCTTGGTCCTAGGCCCCTTGTCATGATCATCTTTCCTGCGCGCCTCTCTGTCAAGTTCCCGGCAGCGAGTCCTTTGCACCCTTCTCTTCTGGGTCTTGGTGAAAATACCACTTGGACACCACTGGCCTTCTTCTGTGAACCTGCCCTGCTGATCCCCATCGTACTCCTCTTCGACGCGATTCACTGGCCCAAGCCTCTCTTGCACAGGAGCTTTCACAGTCAGTCTACCATCAAAACGGTCATGATACTGTCTTGGAGGCACTCCCCTTGAAAAACCAGGGTCTCTATACAGATCAGCAGGACGCCTACTGCAACCTGGGCACCCTTCGATGGTTGGCAATTTCATGCCTCGTTCTCAGCAATACTGAAAGAAAGGACAAGTCCAATGCGGGTCAAACTCATCATCAAATCCCCTGTCTTCCCTTTCTCTCTTCCTTGAATACTTGCCGATCAACGAAGCCGATCCGCCGATCATATTGACAGTGAAAGGTTGCTCGTCAATTTTCATCGGCTTCTGCCCAGAGAATTTAATGCGGCCGCTTTCAATTGCCGACTGAATCTGTTGCCTGAACACCTTGCACTCATTGGTATGGTGAGAAGGAGAATTGTGCCACTTACACCACTTAATCTTCTTCAGTTCTTCGGCATCAGGCAGAGTATGGTTGGGCGGCAGCTGGATAAGTTTCTCCTGGAGCAGCAAGTCAAAGATCTTATCGGCCTTGTTGATATCAAAATCATAAGTCTTCTCCTCCACCTTGGATTTGACCCAGGGACAAGCCACCGTCTTTCTGTTTCTGGACCATTCAGCCAAAGCCACTTCATCGTCGTCAGAATCAGAGGAATAATCAGCATATGCTGCCTGATACTGCCTGCTACGGGTAGTTTGGATGCGGCCTTCCTGAATTGAAGCCTTCTGTATCAACTGAGCGAGCCCATCAACCTCCTGAGGAGTGAACTTATCTCTGATCTGAGGCAACAAACCTTGATACGCAATCTCAGCAACCTGTCGATCCGTAAGGTTTAGGTTGTAGCACCTTCCACGAATGTTCCTGAACCTTTGTACAAAATCGGCAACAGATTCTCCTGCCTTCTGGCGCACACCTGTCAGATCCGATATACTCAGCTCAGTCACCCCAGTGAAGAAATCTTCTCGACTCAAACCGGGCATCTCGCTATAATCCCAAGCAAAGCAATCTTTGTACTCTTTCAATAATTCTATTAACTTCTCTCTAAAATCTTTACAAATCTTCTTACTAATAAAAGTCGGCCGAGGCTTGTCACCATCTCCAATATCTACCTCCTCCAACTCATCGGCCGATATAAAACCATGTCCCAATTTGCTTGCTTCACTATCATCAATCGGCTGACCATCGCTTGCATCGCTGTCAGTGCCTGTCAGCCGATCGACGCCGGGTTTCTCCAGTGCTAGAGCAACCGTGGAGTTGCCGATCCATCCGTGATGGACACGCCCTCCTCCGTGATGTTCAAGGCCTCTCCTTCCCAGTAAGTTCCGGACATGCAAGGTAACTCTTCAATCATCATCGGCACAAAATCTGCAGTAGCCACGCATACCGACCTGTCGGCTTCAATGGTTTCAACTTTATCGCCGATCCATTGGATGAGGATTTGGTGCATTGTCGACGGGATGCAACAGTTAGCGTGTATCCAATCCCTCCCCAACAGTACGGCGTAAGATCCTTTGCCCTCTATGACGAAGAACGTGGTCGGCAGAGTCTTGCTTCCAACGGTGATCTCCACATTGGTCACCCCTTTTACTTCTGAGCTCCTACCACTATAATCCCGGAGCGTCATGTTGGTCTTAGTCAACTCCTCAGGCAGCTTGCCGATCTTCTTGTACGTCACCATCGGCATGACATTCACAGCGGCTCCCCCGTCAACCATCATTTTGCCGACTGGCTTGCCATTAACGAAGCCGTTGAGATACAGGGCCCTAAGATGAAGGTGATCAACATCAGTTGGCTTGTCAAACACCGCTTGCTGTGGTCCTAGAACCAACTCGGCAGAAGCTTCCTCTGATTCATCAATCTCCAAAGCACTAAACTCTCGTGGTAACAGGAATACCATGTTGACAGAGGCCTCAACCTCATTTACCTGAGATTTGACTTTAGGCCTCCAAACTTGCTTGGTCCTAGGCCCCTTGTCATGATCATCTTTCCTGCGCGCCTCTCTGTCAAGTTCCCGGCAGCGAGTCCTTTGCACCCTTCTCTTCTGGGTCTTGGTGAAAATACCACTTGGACACCACTGGCCTTCTTCTGTGAACCTGCCCTGCTGATCCCCATCGTACTCCTCTTCGACGCGATTCACTGGCCCAAGCCTCTCTTGCACAGGAGCTTTCACAGTCAGTCTACCATCAAAACGGTCATGATACTGTCTTGGAGGCACTCCCCTTGAAAAACCAGGGTCTCTATACAGATCAGCAGGACGCCTACTGCAACCTGGGCACCCTTCGATGGTTGGCAATTTCATGCCTCGTTCTCAGCAATACTGAAAGAAAGGACAAGTCCAATGCGGGTCAAACTCATCATCAAATCCCCTGTCTTCCCTTTCTCTCTTCCTTGAATACTTGCCGATCAACGAAGCCGATCCGCCGATCATATTGACAGTGAAAGGTTGCTCGTCAATTTTCATCGGCTTCTGCCCAGAGAATTTAATGCGGCCGCTTTCAATTGCCGACTGAATCTGTTGCCTGAACACCTTGCACTCATTGGTATGGTGAGAAGGAGAATTGTGCCACTTACACCACTTAATCTTCTTCAGTTCTTCGGCATCAGGCAGAGTATGGTTGGGCGGCAGCTGGATAAGTTTCTCCTGGAGCAGCAAGTCAAAGATCTTATCGGCCTTGTTGATATCAAAATCATAAGTCTTCTCCTCCACCTTGGATTTGACCCAGGGACAAGCCACCGTCTTTCTGTTTCTGGACCATTCAGCCAAAGCCACTTCATCGTCGTCAGAATCAGAGGAATAATCAGCATATGCTGCCTGATACTGCCTGCTACGGGTAGTTTGGATGCGGCCTTCCTGAATTGAAGCCTTCTGTATCAACTGAGCGAGCCCATCAACCTCCTGAGGAGTGAACTTATCTCTGATCTGAGGCAACAAACCTTGATACGCAATCTCAGCAACCTGTCGATCCGTAAGGTTTAGGTTGTAGCACCTTCCACGAATGTTCCTGAACCTTTGTACAAAATCGGCAACAGATTCTCCTGCCTTCTGGCGCACACCTGTCAGATCCGATATACTCAGCTCAGTCACCCCAGTGAAGAAATAAGAATGGAATTTCTTTTCCAGATCGGCCCAGCTTCTCACGGACCCAGGGGGTAATGAAGTGAACCATGAGAATGCCGATCCAGACAGCGATAAGAGGAACAGTCGCACTTTCAATGCCTCTTGAGCTGAGGCTTCACCCAACTGAGCGTCACGGACCCAGGGGGTAATGAAGTGAACCATGAGAATGCTGATCCAGACAGCGATAAGAGGAACAGTCACACTTTCAATGCCTCTTGAGCTGAGGCTTCACCCAACTGAGCCAAATACCTGCTAACATGCTCAACAGTAGAGATATTCTCTTGCCCCGAGAACTTGGAAAACTCTGGAAGCTTATACCGATGGGGCAGGGATACTTGTTCCATCCATTCTGGATACGGCCGTCGATACATGAAGCTCTGTTCCTTTGGCTTGAGATCAAACTGCTCCTTCATGAATTCAGCTATCTTGGCGACCATATCATCAGGTGTTGCATGCACTTGCCCCCTAGCCGATTGGACCGGCTGGACTTGCGCTGCTGGGGAAGCGGGAAACTGATCCTTGTAATGCTCACTGAAGTCCGCAGCAACATGATACCCTGGAGGGATTTCACGGGCAAATGCCGACGGGTTGGCATCGGGAACCAGACGATACCTCGTCTGAGTTGGCCTTGCTTCTGGGGAAGTAGATGTTCCTCCCAGCTCCATACGAGGTCCAGACATCGGCGCTGCTTCTCCACTTGCAGCATTAGGCGCCGACACCTTCTCTTTTCCCGTCTCTAGGGCTCTAGCGCTCGGAGTCCACAGCTCAGGCGGCATCCCATATGGTTGTATCTGTCGTCCTGGGGATGCCGACTCCTGATTCACAGGCTGACCGTCTGCACCTGCAGTGCGCAAAGGTGTAGCAGGAGGCAAGGTGAACGTTGGTCCCACAAAACCGGTCTCCTTCTGCATTGCACCATCGAGGATTGACTTGACGAGATTATACACCGAGTTGACCAGCACATTTGACTGATTAATGAAAGCATGATGGACAGCGGAATTCACTGCTTCATCCAGCATAGCTCTATCTGGCAGCTTCTCAGCCCTTATTGCGGTCAACTCTTCCTGCCTCAAAACCACCGGCATGGTTAGCTTGGTGATTGCTCTGCCCCGCATAGTCTTGACTGCCTCAAAGTACTTCGTCTGGCAATTTATCAAGAAGTCCTGGTACTACTTCTTCTGATCTGCAGTCATCTTGTCCCAAGGAGGCAGTTCATTGTTGTTCGTGATTTCTGAAGTATCTTTGCCATTGCTGGTGATCGGTGCTGGGACGAGAATCGGCTTGCCATCACCATCGACAAGCGGTGCGCCGTCTTTAGTAACGGCCTGCACGAACGCCATCTGACTTGATCAAACTTGATGATTGTCCCACTGGGCGTGCCAAAAAGTGTGTTGACCCAAAAACCAACACACGTGGCCTGAGAGATTTGCTTAACTCTGTTCAGGACCAAAGCTTGGAGCGCAGTAAACTTTCAGAGCGTGCCAGTTGATTTTCCCTGCAAACCAACAAAGACAAAAGAACGTGTAAAATTCCCGGCTACTGGCCCCGGACAGGCCGATCGCGTAACCGCAGCCGATAATAAATATTTATATAAATTGGAATTAATGAAATGTCGGCTGTCGGCTAAGAACAGATCGGCATGTTCGCTATGAGTAAGAATCGCACGATAAACAATTAAACTTTAAGGATTCAAATCTAATAATCGCATCGGCATAAGTTCATCGGCA